>VYXF01007245.1:761692-840169 GCA_013397295.1 Polioptila caerulea
CGGAGCGGACCCAGGTGCCGCTGCCGGCAGCGAGCGGGAGCGAACCCGGCACCTCGCCCCTCTATTCTGTGGGGCGTCGCCGCTGCCCGCCGGGGCTCCCCCGGTGCCGGGGCGAGGTGAGTGGCGGAGCCGCCTTCGTGTCGCTCTTCTCTGGGGGGCGGCGGTGGCAGAGCCGGCGGGCAGCGTTTCCTGCCGCGTCCCCTCGGCCCCCGAGCCACCGCCGGGGCTGGGCGGGAGCGCCGGAGCGAAGGAGTGCGGGAGGGGCGCGCATTTACCGGCCCGCGCTTGTGCCCCGCGCCCCTCCACGCCCCAGGCACCGCCGGGGGATTTTTTCTAGAGAGGCTCTGGTAACTGGTGGAGGCTCCTTGTGTGTGTGTGTGCGCCCCCGGGTTTTCCCCGCATGAGGCACGCCTGGGAAGAGGCTGGGGAGTCAGCCGTGGATGCGCGAGGGATGTAGTGTGTGGCATGCAGACAATGTCAGCCCGGGTGAGTCTCCACCCTGTGCAGCCGCGGGCAGTCGGGTCCCCGGCGCAGGCACCGCCGAGGCGCGCGCTGCCACCCGCGGAACGGAACAAAACGCGCAAATCCTCGTTCCTGGGGCGAGAAGGAAAACCAAACACCAAACCTGAAATCTGTTGAGCTTTTTAGCCGTACGACTTTTGGAAGGCAGACTGGTTCGCAAAGAGCCTCCCAAGCAAGGTTGATGCCTGCGTTGGTTTTCATGCAACTGGGAGAGTGGTATATTATTTTTATTGCATGGAGAAAATCACCGATGGTGGGAGGGAAGGGAGGAGTGTCTGTATACACGAGTGTCACATGACCTTGTAAAATTCATATGGCTATACTTATTTTTGTCCTGCACTAATGTCGGTTATCTTAAGAAGCCAGTGACTTACCTGTTCATTTTGGAAGATTTTATTTCTTTTGGATTTTTTATCTTGTAGGGCAGAAAACAAACACCTGCGTGTTTGAACGCTGTCTCTGCATTTTATAATTTTTACTAGTATTTTATATTTTTACCGGGCTACAGGTGTTTAGAAGGGGATGAACAGCTGTCTGTGTAGTGCAATTGATATTTTACTGGTGGATTACAGGTACACTCTCTTTTCAAATATAAACTATTTCATATGGCTAATATCTTTACATGACCATTCATGTGATGGATGAATGTTTTGTGAGACTGTAGAATCCACCCACTCCATTTTGAATGAATTGCCTCTTTTTGTCTGTTCTGCCTAGTGCCTTCCAGACATAGATATATTAGTTTGTTAAACACCTTGGAGCAGAAGAATTAATTGATTAATTCTAGATGTTTATTGAAACAATATGTCTAGAACAGCAAATCTTCCAATTTTATTGTCTTTAATCAGCTTTTCTCTGCTGAGAAGTTTCCTGTTAAAATAGAGGAACAGGAAAATTACTTGATAAATCATCATGAAGAACAAAAGTATGGGTTGTAATCTAGGGAATACTTTCTACATGAATTCCATAAAGGTCTAGACATATCGGTATTTAATACACTGATATCATTCTTGGATGGGTGTGGTGGATAGTGGAACACAGAACTATTTTTCTTCACCTAAGTTGGTATGTGATTTTTCGTATCACTCTACTGAAATCCATGTAACAGAAGCCTTTTGCTTTCATACAACAGAAAGGTAAATAGGAAATTTACACTGAGGAATTTCTTTATTTATTGCCCTCGTACAGTTTTCATTTTCAGATAGATATTTCCTTAAAATGGCTTCATTTTTATACTCAGACGGTATGCAATGAAACATCCTTCTACCACTGCTTCTCTGACTCAGCATGTGGTGACAGTGAAAAGAGTATTAGTAAGAGATTACCCACAGTTAAGCAAAGCAATACAGTGTACAATGTACAGTGTACAGTTGATTTCTTGAAACAGTATAAAAAATAATGTGAAAGAGAACACTGATGAATTTTAGATAATCTTCAATCTGCCTTCCTTGCATAGTATTTTGAGACTACTGCCTTCAGGTTTGAACTTGAAGTACTTTTTTTGCAATGGAGTAGTGTATTGACATAAACTGTTTTCAAACTTCTTGTGTATTGGAGCCTGTTCCTTTCTTAGTAAAGTCAGCCTGGGTGCAGACAACACCTGTTAGTTTAAAGCATTGTGTGGAACTACTGCGATGCCCTTCATAAGTAATGGTTCACTGGGGTTGGTTTTAAGAGGCTTTGTTTTTCAAGAGGATGTCTCAGTGTTCTGGCTGTCAGAATATGTGGGTATTGCCATGTTTCCCCCAAAGCACTAATCTTCTTTAGCGATTGCTTCTTTATTTGAATTTGGTCCTTTGTCTATTCCTTCAGCATTAAGGTTTTTGACAGAATCAACTGACTTTTCTAGCTAGAAGTCGTTAATTCTTTGTGCCTTGAATTGTTGATCTTTATCCTGTATTTGTCTCATCTTTACTGGTCATACTGCCTTCCTTCTTCAAATGTTTTTCAGCCACTGGAGGGGGAAGTAAAAACCTATCAAACTGGGACAGAGTTAAATCTGAGTGACTAAGCCAGTTAGGTAAATACTAGGAAGAATAGTACTGAAGACCTCAGCCATTAAGTAATTTGTATCACCTCCTTAATAGAAGAAGAATCCAAATCACTTGTGTTACAAATGAAGCCAAAGGTTGCAAAATAATCACACTCTGCCTTTTTGGTTATGTTAGACAATAGTTTTATTATGGAATTTTCAACTAGAACTGAAATAATGTACTTCACAACTTCCCATGAATGTCTGTTCATACTGAGGATCCTGCTGATTAAATCTAGAACTCATCACAAACACTTACCAAAGCCAGGAATGTCCAATTTCTGTTTCTAACCCCAACAACAAGTAATTTTGTCATGTTTCACACTCCTTCTCTGCAATTGCTAGAAGAAAATGTGTTGATTTACAGCTGAATCAGGCAATGTCAGATAAACAAGCCTTATAAAAAGGTGACATCCAGATCTGTTTTATTGCTAAGGGTTAATAATACATTGAAATGACAGCAGACTGCTGAGTAGTCAGGCTTTACCCATTTTGATGTGAAATGTTAATTTTGTTTCAGAAAACATAAATTATGAAACAGAAGTTGACATATTGAGTAAGTCCTCTTAAGAATTCAAAAAATATCTTTGATAATTGGCAGTCACAGATTTTGAGTGAGTACACACATGGAATGTTTTCTACCTTTAGGAATGTCTACAAGGTTAGGTAATGCCAGTAAAGAAACTTGCTCTATGATTGCCCTTTATAGTTGTTCTTCAGTTTAGCAAGGGACTTAAGTTTCTCTTGTTAATCTGCAAGTGTTATCATCATTTTAAAAAAGTGTCCATTGAAAATGGCATATTAGTTTTTATATGTTAATCCTAGAAACTGTATAACTACCCAATTAAACAAATGAATCCCTGTAAGAAAGAACTAAAATTCAATTATAATAAGAGTTGCTTATAATCCTTCATATAGGAAAATAGTATAAAGACTAAGAAAATTATCTGCAGAATGTTTTTATGCAACTTGATCCAGATATATTGATGGATATCTTCTGACATTTTAATGAATTTAAGTCACTTCTCTATTTTGCTCCAAGTAGGAGTTTTAGTTATTTTCTATGTCCAGCTTTAGCGGAAGTGTTTCGTATAACATGTGAAATAGGTTGTTTGTTAAACTTGTTTTTTAAAATCCATCTGTTAATGAAGAGTACTTGAAATGTCTTAGTCTGTGAGCTATCACTGTATTTTTATTGTACGGAGGAAGATGACATACATGAGAATTTGAAACTGTCCTGACGTTAAATATTAGGAAAATAATTTGTTGCCATCTTATATCATAATGAATTAGTTGGATTTGAGGGGGTATGGGGGGAGGGAGGCCTGGGAATGGGGAAGGAATTCCAGGGATGATATAAAAATAGTCACAGAACATAATTATTGCCTGTTACTGAATTCCCAGTCTCAAAAATTCATCAAAATAATTTAAACAAATGTTATAGAAAAGAAGTTTGAATCTTCATTGCCTCTGGTCTTTTCAAGACAGCAGTGTGTAAGGTGAAAGTTGTTATACAGAAATATTATAGGGAGTCTGGTGAGGGAATTACTATCCACAGTAGTAAAACTGTTATATTTACTTAAGTAAATATTATAGTGTTCAAGAACTCAGTTTGCTGGTAAAAATACACTGCTCTTGCATAGCATAAATGGTAAACTGAATATAGATTGTTTTCATCTTCTGCAAAAACTATCCAAATTGTCATCTCTTATTGCAATGTTAACATTCTGTTGTTCTAATTACTGTGTTTGACATCTACTGAAATGGTCATGTACAGTGTGAAGGTATCAGTACTCTGTCAAGTGTTTAGAATGCCAAGTTGTGTTCATATACAAACACCTTACTGTTTCCTACTGTTTGTTACAAGAGAATAGCTGATTTCTAGTAAATCTGGATTAGAAAGAAACAGGAGCAAGAAGTGACATCACTCTCCAGTTTTGTGACTGCTGAGTTTTATTACTTGTGTCAGTATTGGACTTTCATGTAAAAAAGTCTTGGAGAAGTTAAATATAGAACCTGATCATTCTTCTCAAATGTAGATCTGAAGTGGAAAATTATGCTGTCTAAAAGACACATACAGAAAGGGGCTGGAGGGAAGCTCATTGGCATTCTTCATCCTCTCGGGTAACTTCCCCCTTCAGAAAGCTTTAGGAGCAGTTGCAGGGGGCCTGGCAGAAACTTCTGTTCATACGACAGTGAGAGCTGGAGCTCGCTACCTACTGCTGGCATAGAGTCCTTTGCTGCCTCCAGTGCTGTTATTGTCTCATTGTCCTTCCCTTTTCCCAGAGACCTACCGCTGAGTTGGTAGGACCTGTGGTATTCCTGGTGTCTTTTTGTCCTGGTTAAAGTAAATTTTTAAAAAGTGGAACTGTGCTGTGCTTACCGCCAAGATGTGCAGCAAGTTGCTTGTAGTTACTTTAATTGTTGCCTTCTTGGCTCTTCCAGTAGGAAGGAACAGTTTGCTCCCCAAAGAGAAGCTCCAAGTAGAGTTTGTTGCTTGATACATGGGTAGTTTTAATCTTTATGCAAATTCAGTCATCATGTTCCCACTTTTCTGCCTTAAGAACAGCCATCTGTAGCACAGAAAAGGTAGTTTATTCAATGTCATCATGGTCTTAATGTTTGAACTTGGTTATAGATGCCTGGTAAAATTGCTCCCCCCAGTCTAAAAGGGGAGCTAGTAGTCTCTTCCTCTGCTATTGAACAGTTGTGTATCAGTGACTTGTGAAAAATTCTGCTGATTCTTCGAGGAAGTACTGAAAACTTGTCAAGAATTACTCTGTGCAAACTTATACTTCATTTTCTGAAATCCAGTTGGTCATGGTAAAAGGAAAAATGTTTTCAGAAATGTCCAAAAGACTTAATTGTGAGCCTTACTTAAATTGTAATTGGTAAATTTGTGTTATTTACTTGTAAAATTGTATTTTAAAGGCTGTATCATTGAATAGTGTTAGAAGTGCAAATAATGAGTATGTATCAAGCATTGATGATAAAACAGTCCCATCTCAAATGGTTGAATTCTTACTCTGATATCACGTTTACAGTTAAATCCTTTCAATATATGTAATGAAATTGCCTGCTAAGTGCAACAGTAAATGCTGAGTAAGTCACTGCATAATGTGAAAAATGCTAGCTTTACAACATAGAATTCAAAGTGTGACTTTGTGTGTGTAGAATTTTATTCTTCTTGCAATTTAGACACTATGATAAGTCAGTTTTGCCCAACTCTATTGTTTCAATTAGTGATGAAAAAAGCCTAGTGCTTTTTTGATGTTTGTGGATTTCTTTTAAATAGTTCCGTTGATTAGTATGGTAAAATATTCTGTCTAAAATGCTGATTTGATTGGTTTAATCACTGGGAAAGTATATTGAAACTACGTATGACAGATTTTTCCCTCTGTCAAAGGTCCTGTAGATTTGGAGAGGTACTCCTACATTTAACTGTGAAGTTGTTGAACTAATCCTTGTGGTACACCAGTATTGAAAAGATGTGATGTCACCACAGGCTTGGAGTTGCTGTAGAAGATAGCATCAGATAAACAAATGTGCAGATTCTTTGGAAGAAGTAAAGTTCCCTGTGTGTTGTATATATACTTGTTCAAGTCATTAATCTCTGTACAGATGCATTTGCTAAGCCTGGAATAGTCCCTGTTTGCATCTCTGACAGTGCTAACCCAATCTCAAGAACTGTCTGTTTCACTCAGTGGGCTTTTTTTTTTCTTTGTAGGTCCTTAAAGAGATGCTGTTAGTAAGAGCAGAAGAGAAGCAGTGGAGCCAAGGGAACTTTTTCCCACTTACATTTTTTTTACAGAATTATCCTAGGTAGATTTAGAGATCACTGAACTATTATGCGTTAAAAATACTCATAAAGCCCCTAGAAACAGGCAAAATTAAATTCATGTAAATTC
Organism: Polioptila caerulea; assembly: GCA_013397295.1. Taxonomy (NCBI): domain Eukaryota; kingdom Metazoa; phylum Chordata; class Aves; order Passeriformes; family Certhiidae; genus Polioptila; species Polioptila caerulea. The sequence goes on from VYXF01007245.1 coordinate 768,155, forward strand.
TGTGATCCAGTTAACAGCATAATCCACAGTGTGCCAAAATGATAAAATTGAAGAGGTGATGCATTGGGAGCTGCTGAAAGAAGAGAAGCTACGTTCTTCTATCCATCTTCCTAGACCATGATTATATATTGTTTTGCAGAATTCAAGGTTCTTTTACTTCTTGGATATAAAGGCATTTTAAAAAATAAAGACAAACTCCTTTCCAGGTTGCTCTTGCATCTTACAAGTCCGAAAAGGCATCTGTCCAGATGTTGTAGGAAATACTTTGCCCCATGATTTTGTAAATTCATTTTCATGTCTAGATGACTGATGTTCTCTATACTTACTTAGACCAGCTGCTTTACAGAACTAGGATGGGTTCTAGCTCAGTATTGAAAATAGTAAGTTTTCAGCATAATTACAAACATCTTAAGAGCAAGACTGATTTTCACAGCATAATGATGATCTTCCAGAGGGGAGATTGGCATGGGAAGCTTATTGGCTTTGCAGAAATACTCTGCTTGCATTCTAATTGCCTTAATTTTAATCCCATGGGTTTTTTTTTTCTTTTGTCTGAGTTCATTGCTTGTTACTCTTTTATAATTTAGAACAAGAAGTATTGAATTAGGTAAGAAGAGAAGTACTCTAACATATGTGAAACCATTTCATTTTGACTATGACAGTGTTCCCTCAGGTCTTCTTATATTGTTGCCAGAGAGTACCTGAAGATAAGATCTGAAGTTCTTAAATTGTGTTAACTCTGAGACTCCGTGTCTACAAGAACAAGACACCCTATGTAAAATAAATGCAGTATCTACTCTAGATTCCTGCAGAAGCAAGGACAGTGTTCACTGCCCAGGGAGATTTCTCACAGTTGTTCTGTGGGAGGTACAAAACTTATAGATTGTGTCTGGTTTTAAAGCCTCAGTCTTTGGTATTGTGCTGTTGGCTGTTCCTCAGCAGTTTCTTGCTTGTGTATGGTTGTTCTTGATTTCATCCTGACTTGCCTGGTTCATGCCTGTATACTGATGAGGCATTTTGCATAGGATTTTTGATTCTATGCCAGCAGCCAAGCATTCCAAGCTGTCTTTATTTATAGAATCCTAGAATCGTTTAGGTTGGAAAAGACCTTTAAGATTGAGTCCAACCATTAACTTAGTACTGCCAAGTCCACCACTAAACCATGCTTGAGTTGATTTTGTGTATATGAAGGTCACTGGAGACTAGATGGAAGAACACACACAAAATCCCCAAACATGCTAAACACCTATTTAACCTTACCTTACTAATTTTGCTTCTTGCTCTGCTCCTTGCTAGAAGGATCTCTGTGAACTTGTTTAATCACTTAAAATCAAGTTAATCATTGTTAGAATTTGTTTTAATACACCAATGCAAGTTTGGACTTCTTAGGTGTCACTAATCATTCTCCTTCAGAGGTGACTAAAGACTTAGCACAAATGTGGTTTATTTAAAAAAAAATCACATAATGAAAAATCTCATTATGTTGTTCTAAGCCTTTAAATAAAAATGCCTCTGTTCTCAAAGGAAGTTGTCACTTAGATCTTTAATGCATGACTCAAGAGCATGACCTTTACTTGGACGTGTGGCTCTGAGTGGCTTTGACTGGAACATGGTGGGTTGCACACTGTTCCTGGAGAAGCATTCTGCAGGCTGTGTGTATCAGTGCACATTTCTGGTACTCTGGAGTTTAGTCAACAGCAGTGTCTTCTAATAGGTGTTTCTTCTATCTATTAAATGGGGGCATTTTATTGAGGGGTGGAGGAGGGAACTCCCTAGTTTTCAGTCACTAGTAACCTTATAAAGCAATAATACTGGCTGAAACTTTATCTGTCTCTGAGCATGTCACAGGTCAGGAGAACTGTTCTACTGAAGCTGGGTAAGAGCTGATCACTTTTTCTTTCACCTCTACTCTGCTGTGTCTATTAATAAGTAACTTAATGATATGATCAGTTCTGTGGAACTGAAAGGCTGTTTCTCAGATTGATGTGAATGCCACAAATAAATCCCTGCCTAGGGTAGAAGGAAAGATTTATTTTCATGAAGAAATGTTCAGTTCTGGATTAGAGACCTCTGAGATACTTTCTAAGAAGCACAGCAAAAGTGAGAAGTCTCATTTTCAGCAATTGCACGGAAGGAGGAGGGTCCCATAGAAAGGTGTGAGTGAAATGAGTGAAATTTTCAAGAGGATCCACATATCCACATCACAATTTTTTAAGTGAAACATACCGTGTCTTTATGAGGAATGCTCTGTTAACTGCTATCCAGTTGATAGTGCAGCATTCAGCTTAACTTTCTGTGTTTCCTATCCCAGTTAGTGAAAATTAGAGATGTTCTAGTTAAAAATAAAAGAGAAAGCAAATCCACAAAAGCACTGTCCTTGTAATTTACTTGAACGAAACTTTCTGTTTTGATACTGTTTATATCTGTTCAGCTTGAATGTGCACAAAAATGTCAGAAGATTCTCAAAACCAACAAGTTAAAAAAAAAGCCCTTGGGATTAGTTATTACTACTGTATAATGAATCTTAAATTATCTTTTATTAACCAGAATGGAATATTTCTGGAATGACTGGCGTCTATTCTAAAGTTGAAAGTCCAGCACAGAGTAAACAAACTAGTTTCAGACTATGCACTCTCAACGTCAGTGGTGTTTCATTTTTAAACTGTGATGACTTGGGTGCCTCTCTTTTTGCAAAGAGGTGTCAATCTTCATTCTCCTGAAGGATCGCTAGTTAATTTATTTACAGGTATCATATAGGAAGTTAACCTGGATAGACTGTGAGGCCTGAAAGCTTAGGAAGAGATTTTATGTTTTCATTACTTTTCTAGATTGTTTAAAAGTATGTTAGCTTTGTATGGCCTTTAGATTTAAGATACACATAGTGTAGGAAAAAAGCATTCACTTGATACAAATTACTTTGATTTGATGTACATGCTGTCTTGCTATCCTTGTCATGGAAAGAGTTTAAATTGAACCTGTTGTTGCTTACTTTATAGCCTAAAGACTGATCTGAGTGCACTACATACGGCAAGTTATGGTATTATCTTCCACTTTTTAAATTCCTCATTATTTAGTACTTCTGATGATTGTTTTCCATTAATTCACGTGAAGTGTATACTTTCTAAATTTGAAGATGGCAATGCAAATTTTGTCCTATATAATGAAACCATGGGCCAACCTTGTGTCTTTTTACACTTTAATGTAAAGGATGCATTAACCAGTAATAAAATAGGACTGTATTTGCAAAACAGTGCTTTAAAGCAGTGTCTTCCTAATACTTTATCTAGTGTCTTTATTTTGTATAGGTTAATGTAACCCCTTCTGAGCTTGAATTCAACCTGTGTTATTTTTCTATTCTGAAGGTACATGGTCCTCCTTTTGTTTAGAATGTACGTCACCTGAAACTAGGAGACCAGAATTATCTATTTTTTTTTGTGTGGTTAAACTAATGCTCATTATTAACTTTCTGAGATAAAGTTAATCTAGCATGCTCTTTACGATAACTCTTGACAGGCTGTAAGCATTTGAGAACAACACTTCTATATGCATGATCTGGTGAAACATGATAAAATCCTACAAGATATCGATGTGTCTTGTGTAGTACATTGTTCTAGTTTAAGTTTTGTCAATACTTTTGTTTAAAAGCAAAATAAAAGATCAGTTGTTTTCTTATGAAAGTGTAAAAATTGCAACTGGCCTTATGTTGTCTGCATTCTTTTTGCCTTCCAGGGTGGATTTAAATATTTGAGTTTACAACTGCGCATGCCTTTGCTACATTACGAAGTGCCCATAAGAGTTGAGGAGGCACAGCCTGCTGATAGATTGAGCAGCTGCTGCTTCATTCCTAAAATGACTTCTGCTGGATTGCGATGCACTGTTGGTATTTTAGCATGATTCAGGCAGTATTATTGACAGGAATATTGGACTAACATATATTCAAAAGTAGAGCTTTTCTTATTTTTGCAGTATGACTAAATATTTAGTGTCTGGATACTGTGCATCATAAACCATTGCCTTTTATTATGTCTGCTTATTCCAAGACACTCATAATGAAGTGTCAAACTTTTTGGAAGATAGTCATAGCTGTTGTTTGAAATGGTGGTAAGTAGAATATGAAGTTGTTTTGGTTTGTTTAGTAGAATCTGGAATATGCAGATAGTTAACTATTTAAAATATTATATTATTATTTCACTTTTTGAAAAGAAAACTTAAAATTTAGCCTGACATGACTCATTGTGGAAGGATGTAATACTATGATGGAGTTGTCTATTAAGCTGAAGAGCACAACTCTGTGAGGTAATGGAAGATCCAGTAAAAAACAGTCTTAGTTTACTTAATATTTCTACCATAATTTCTGAAGTTCTGCTTGGATCCATAATGTGAATGGTAGCTTTTCCCTGGGGAGGGTAGCAACAGTCTGGTTCTGAGTGCATCAAGAATCGTCTGTGTAGGTGGAACTGGTTGGAATGTATGGTTTGATGCTTGTATTGCAACAGTAGCAATTTTGTCATTAGGTGTGCATGCAGAAGCCTGGTATTTCATGGCATACAGGTAGCTAACTATGTCACTTTCATATTTTTATTGCCAAAGTACTGCCAATATATTTTACAGATTGGATTTAGAAGGTATGTTTGTAACTAACTCTGACCTATTACTTTTCAGAGGTGATCAAAGTAAGCACAGAAATAATATCCATGACTTTGCATTTTGTAAAAAATTGATTTGTGCCCTCTGTATTGCTGAGCTTTTATAGTGTCTTGAGGAACAGGACATTATTTTAAAAGAGGAAGTTAGGTCTGCCACAGAGGAAGCATTATATTATGGATTAAATGCTGTCCTTGCCATCTTTGACACACACTTTTTCTGCTCTCTTGTTACATTCATCTTTTTTTTTCTTCATACAGTCTTCCAGTTCTTTAGAGGAGTTGCAAACAACGAGTGATTGAAAATTGTCTGTGTAGCTCTCTTGTCCTCTTTTTGGGAATTGATCTTGGAATGTTTGCTTCTGAAATGCTTCTTGATTTGAAACTGGATAGGTACAAAAATACTTTTTACTATGCTCAGTTCCTTCCTGCACTTGGTTTCATGTTTGTATGCATGCTCTTAGATGCTGTTGGCTAGAACTGTCCTGCAGGAGATATTCTGTCCATGGAGAACTGGGCAGGATATTGTTCTTGGTATTCCCCATCTCAAAATGCACAAGGTGGGAGGTTGGATAGTATTTATGAGCTGTGTTAGTCCTGTGCTTTGTGCGTATTTTCCTCAGCTGGGACGAGTTCTTAGATGATGCAGAGGAATTGAAAAGGGCTGAGAACTTGGTTTTATGTGACTTGATTGAATTTTTTAAAGTAGGATTTTTTAATTGTTAGGAATAATAGAGCTGGAAATTGACCTTACTACTTATCACAGAGGCTGTGAATAATTCCACAGATGTATTGTTCTTTAACTTGTTTTCTTCTGAGAGAAGGTTGTGACATCAGATGACAAGTTGAGACCAGGAAAAAACAAGGTCTTAGGATGCATCCCATTTGGTTTTTTCAGGTATTGCTTCTTGAATGGTGTTGTGGGGCACACTCTGGCTCGTGGCTGAGCTGTTTCATTTCCAGAGCTCATAAGTGGCTGCACTGAACAGAAATAGACACTGCCATTGGAACAGTGCTGGCAGTCAGACATGGATTCCTGGTAGGCATTCTCGGTGGTATTGCCATGGGACCATGGCCAGGCAGTTCCCTTAATAAGCATGAAGGTCTACTGGCAGCTCTGACAGAGCAAATGCTACTTATAGCATACTAGCACCTCATTGGTGAGTCATTTGCTGCTGATTGTTCTAGCTACTGTCCATTAAATAATGAGTTTTGGCTAATTGCTTGACTAAAATTGCCATGTGCTTGTATGTTCATGGCCCGGCTTTCAAAGAGTCATTATTGCACTAACTTTTCACTGGTCACAGTTATGTCAGGCTTTTGCTATACTGTGGTGTAGTCAGACAGAATGGGAACGTGAGGTTAAGATTCTAAAATTACACTGAACAATGAAAGGACAGCAAAACAACATGATCCATACCTTTGGGTTTCTCTAAGTTTAGTGAAATAGTGAAGTTTTTAAGACTTCTTTCAATATTATGGAGGAATTGCCCCGGTAATTGCTTCCATATCTATTCTATTTCTATGTATTGTCCTTCAAACTGTGTCACAAGATTTCTGTTAAATGCGAAAAAGCATTTTCAGTAGAGTGTCAAATCCAACTGTATGAAAACAGAAGTTGTTTCAGCTTCACCGGCACAATAAAATCTACCTTGTGTATAAATAGTTTATTAAAAAAAAGCCCAAACCACCCCTAAAATCTGACTATGTCTTAAAGTCTTTGGTGGGACTTAAGTATCTGAGGAGTCTAGTAATGGAATATGTTGGTAATACTATGTGCCTCTTTACTAGTGCTGTTTATGAGCATGTCTGCAAAAAGTATATTGGTGTCAATTAAAGGTTTTTTTCTTTTCTGACTTTCTGAACCTTTTAATACATTTGCAGCTAGAAAATGATAACAGTGAGTACTAGGAATGCATTCTTGGTCCATGCTACCAGCAATGTTTAGCATTGCAACAGTAGCAGTGTGTGGAAATAATTCCTGACTTTCTTCCACTAATTTTTGGGCATGTTTTTCTTTTTCCTACAGAAAGTGGACTTATCTCATTTGCTTTTCTTTACTTGTAAAGGAGTGGAGAGTCTCATGGTTGTTTTGTTTTTGGGCTTTTTTTGGGTGTTTGTTTGTGGTCTCTTGGCTTTTTTAAGACAAAGCTGTTGAGTTCTTCCAGTCTTTGACTGGTAAAATTATTCTTTAAATGGTATCTGCTGTCTTTTGTATGAGTGTAATGTTGTCCAGTCCCAAGTACACTAACCTTTCTTGACTTCTTAACACTGTCTTTCTTCTTTCTGCTATCACTTCCTCTTGCAAAAAAATTTGCTTAAATTCACTTGCTTAAGACGAATCAGAAGTTTTATGTAGAGAAACTTGGACTTTCTGACTTTGCATATACAAGTTGTTTGGATTGTCTGCTGTGCCTACAGGTAGTTTAGTTTTAACCTTTCTCTTATGCAAGGGAGGAGAAGTCTTCCTGCTTCATTCGGTACTTGATTGTGAGAGGCGAAGTACATTGTGTGATACTTATGTGGGAGCTTTGCATCAAGAAATCTCCAGTACCATAATGAAGAAATTGGAATTAGTCACTTTTTAAACTGTTATAGTAGTATTTTTCATCTTATTTTTGTACAGCACGACCTGTGAACTGAACTTCTGCATGATTTCTGTGTTATTAATATTATTGTTAGCTATTTTTTGTTTGGTTGTTTTCTTTTTTTGTACCCTGAGGTTATTTTGGATACAGCATCTGAAATATTTTGTGTAGTAGTGTCAGAAAGCATAAACCCCACCTTTTCTTTTGTACTTTATTAAATGTTTGGGTTGTTCTTGATCTGATTTTAAGTCTGATTTTTATCCCACCTCAGCCTGCAAAATCAGTTTGGCAATTAACTCTTTGATCTTCCATTCTGTACAAATGTATATAGAGGCTACATGCCTTCTGATTGTTGAGCCTAGATATCTAACTCAGACGGTGTGGATATTGTTATGTTTTTATAAAATGGCTTGTGAGCATGTCACCTCTTTAAGAAAAACTGTTGCTTTGACTTATGTCAAATCTTTTCAGCCACGGAGTCATAAAGAATGTAATTCTGTCTCTTGTCTCCTAATGCACCTATGTGCTATGAAAATTCAAATGTCTTGTCTGTTTCTGGGTGGACTCTCTTATGGGTGTCTATTACTTCATTCTAAAGGCCCAAACATAACTTCCCTCCTTTATGCTGGAAACAGTCAACTTGTGTTTTATCAGGCTGTGGTCTGAAAAAATCTTTTCTCATTAAAGATTTACATCTGAAGTCTAATGTGGCATGATTCCTGTCACATTACTAGAAGTGTTCCTGAAAAGTATTGATGAAAGTGTTCTTGGATGCTAGACTTAGAATCAGAAAGCACTGATCATGCTTTACTGAAGCTGGACTACTCATTTTAAAATTAGATTTTGTTGTTGGCTTTGCTGATGTGTCATACCTGTTGAAGAGCTGTTCTACCTTGCCCTAATTTTCCAGCTTTTTAAAAAGATCCTTGTTTGCTTTTAAAGTTGGGAACCAAAAGGTTTTGTTAGTTTTAATTGTTTCTTCTACTGAGTAGAAGGAGAGGGGAGATTAATGCTATGACATATATGACAAAAGAGCTTCATTTCTGGTAACTGGACCATGTTTTCTACCCATCCCTCTTGCATGTTCTGGAGTTAGTAAGGGAACTCCTTGCTGTGGTGTAAAGGAACAAGATGAGAGACCCTGACCTGTATGAATGCCCCTTAACATGCTTCTGGTGGAGGAAAAGGAGGAAGACGAAGATGATGATTTAATAGGAAGAGCTGTAACAGCCCATTTTTGTGATGGTGTACCATCTCCTATTCTGAAGGGTGAAGATGGATGAAGGCCCTCACCTGTATTTTCAGGTGTTCCCCTCCTGCTGGTGGAAACAGATGTGTGGCACTGTCAAATACAACATTCCTTTACAATCTGGACCTGGACCATGGCATAAGTTACTCATCAATAAATATACACAAGGAATTCAGCTATATGTTTTAGTAGTTATAAGCTACTTTTACTGCATAGATGTGTTGGGTTGAAGGGAGAATGTGCAGAAAGCTCCCTGTGGAATGAAATTTATAACTCTGCAAAAATGATTTTTTATTTTCTTTTTTGGCTTTTAAACCTGTTCTGTTACAAGCTGGCCCTTCAGCGTATACTAGGCTGTAGCTGCTATCAGCAAAACTTTATAAATCCTTTGGAAAGGTACTAGGAAGAAGGTGCCAGCAGGACTTAGGCCTGAATGGGCATTTCAAGGTCTGAAGGAAGATAGAAAAATTATAAAAGCCATGAAATAATTCTTCTTTTTTAAGCTTCATTGTAAATTTTTTCATGGTGCTGTTGCTTTGATTTGATTCAGCATGAGATAGAGATCTAAGATTCAAGCATAAAAATCTTTTCTACAAAAAATCTTCCAGCCACTTCACACTGAACTGTTAGCAATCCAAGGAAATGAGACTGTAGGTTAGTGGAATGTGTGACAAACTCCTGCGTCTGCATAAACTTTTTCATGGAGCAGTAGATTAACACAACTAGGAAATTATTTTCACTTTAAATATTGAGGTTGTGGTGAGTTAAGAGATTCATTGTTACATGGCTTTTTTAACTAATCACTGTCACCTACATTTTAAATACCTACTTTTGCTACTCTGTGCCTCATTTTGGCTACAGCAAATAGTAGATGCTAGATCAGTTATTTCTTGCCAGCCCTTGTCCTTATGAAGATGTGAACGTGGTCCAAATAATTAGCATTTCTAGTGTCACAAATTACATTCCTTATACAGTGTGGTCAACTCAGCTGCTTTAGCAGTAAAAATAGTCATTGTGATACATATTCCACTTTCAGTGTTGTATTCTGTAGTTTATTCATCTGGCTCAATCCTTAGAGAGGTCTTTATACCAAAGAAGATATGTTCCAGGAAACAAAAATAATTGTTCTTCTGGGATGTTTGGAAAAAAACTTTACTCAGAGGCTTGCCAAATTCTTACACAGCTGCTAAGATGATATAATGTTTTTTTTTTGTTTGACTGAGATTGTAAATATGAACTTCCTTCCTCCTGCATTTATAATTATTCTAGCTCTATGCAGAATTTGTGATAAATCTCTTCCAAATTTCTGTTGAGGGAGAGTATCTATGAAATACTTACAGACTTCAACATGCAGTTTGTATTTGCTTATGAAATGGGTGACCTAATTTTCTGTGAGCTAGATATAACCTCCTCCCATAGTCCTGCCAGAGGAATGTATGTCTCGAGTAAGAGTTTGTCCTGGTTTTATATTGCAGAAAACTCTTCAGCTGTAAGAATTCATGACCAGAATACCCTTAATCCTCAGAGGTGTTCACTATAGTCAAGTTGCAGATTTGGTCAGACTTCAAAAACAGGCTCAGAGTGGACGGTAGGTTCTGTTTTGTTTGTATGTGTCCGGTATTCCTGCATTTGTTGTGAGCCACGTTTCCTGCTGCTTTCCAAATTACACTGCAGGAAATGATAGCACTGGTGAACAGCCTTGTGGACACAGGCTTAAGTATTTTGGGAAGGAACTGAGCCTGGCTGCACCGATGGTGTAAGCTGAGGTTGTGTGTGCCTTAGCAAGGGGCATGGCTCTTGGTGCATGGTGCAAACTCAGTATACAATATGGTATTAAGCTCATTTTTAGCCCTGATTTTCTAACTAAATTTTAATGCTTGAAATTGTATCTAATTGTTTTCCTATGAACACATGAATTTTTATGTTCCATAGAAAAAACTGAAATAGTGCGTGTTAGTAATAATGTAACACATTACAAAACTTTTGAGTTTTTTAAACAGTCTTTTACTATCAGTGTGTGTAAAAAGGAATATTTTGTTGATTTTTGTTGTTTAGAATTATCTCAGTAATATCATTACATTTCTATCAGGGAAAGATGAATAAAATGTCTGGCTAGTTAAGAAGTAATCTATTTAGACTTACTGCAAACTTTCTGTTCTCCCATTGAGTTCAGGAAAGATTCAGCCGTGATGGCATCAGATATAAAGATGTGATGGCAAAAAAAGCAGGAACTTTTCTTTCTTGACAAACTGTTGCTTACTTGAAATTTTTTGAAATTTGTGTTGAACTCTGGATTGTATAACAGAATAATAATAAATACAATATATATGTTTTGTGATTCTCTTTTGATCTAGATGATTTCAACAGCAACAAGCTGTTTGTTGCTAGCAGACTAGCAGACTATCAGCTCCTTGAACTGCCATAGCCAAGAGTACAGCTGGCTGGTAACTTTGTTTGATTACTGAGCTCTGTACATCTCTTGAAACTAAAAATTTCTAAGATACCATTTGCATTAGGAAAACCTTAGGAGTGTCCTAGAGAGATATGTCTCTGCTGGAAAAGGACAATGGAAAGTAGTTATTCTCCCTTTTCCAGAGAATGAAATATAAGGGTCCTTCTTCATCTTTCTGTAAGAGAAAAATAAATGCAAACACTGGAAACCAAAAATTGGGTGCAGTTGCAATTGGGGTTCTATTAAAAAACTTAGAATTAAGGTATTAGGGATGTACAGCGGAGTAGCAGGGTTCTTGTGAGTACTTTTTACACCAAGTAAAGGTGTAGCAGAAGATATTTCAAGTGTCATTCCAAAGAAGTTTTTCAGTCTTGCCTCTGGCAATGTGGTGAAAAGATTGAAAAATTTTTACTTTGCCTGAGTTACTCCAGGCTTAGTTTGGCACTTTTGCTTTCTGGTCATTACACAGAATTTTGTGAGCCCTTACTATTCCTTGCCTGGAATTATGAATAATCCCAACATTCTTATGAAAGAATTTGAATTTATCTCATTTTGAAAATATTACAGTATAGCATTAACCTTTCATGTTCTGCCCCCTGCTTCCCCACTCTCCCCCAAACCAGATGGAATTTTGCTGGCATGTAAGGTTTTCAAAACTGCAGGGCTGTGAGGAAGTGTGGGAGGAAGGGTGCTCTGTTTCTTCTGCCTGAAGCTGGTCACCCCTTTTCTCATTGCTTACTGCACTCAGAGGTGCTCAGCTGGATGCTGGTGGTGCCAGCTCGTGAATACTCATCTGAAGCCACATACAAACATTAAAACAAATGTGAATTCGAGTATTAAGATGTTATAATTTCTGTACAAGGCTGCAGAATATTTCTTATGCTGCCAGGAGAAGTGGCCTCTATCAGCTGGTTAATGTGTATGGTTCAGACTACAAGAAATTGAAGTGGCTTTAACTTCATGCACTTGGTAGTAAACTGCACAGTTGTAGCTGCATCCAAAGGAGATATTCATAGAATCACAGTTCATCCCAAGTTGGAAGGGACCCAGTAAGGATCCAGTCCAACTCCTTGTTCCTCTCAGGACTACCTAAACCAAAACCATATGACTTAAGAGCATCATCCAGATGCTCCTTGAACTCTGGCGGTGTGGTGCTGTGACCATCCCCTGGGGAGCCTGTTCCAGTGCCCAACCACCCTCTCAGTGAAGAACCTTTTCCTAATGTTCAATCTGAACTTCCCCTGGTGCAGCTTCATGCCACTTCATGCCTTTTCATGTGGCAGAGGAACATTTACATCCAAGGGAAGGATGTCATGTTTGTTCCTGGTAGCTTGGGAAAACAGCACTACAAATACAGGCCTGTTAAACTGTAAGCCCCTTCCAGTTGTACTGTTTAGTGGAATTTGTGTTGCAACAGCTATTCAATTGTACCTTTATGTCATCAGTTCTGTGATGCCTTTTGAGAGAGCTGTGCCTTTGCTCATGCAGAAACATTCAAATGTTATAAATACCTAGAGACTACTCTAGTGATCAGCTTACATTGACAAGAATTTTATTATATAAATAATATATGTACTTTAATTACATGTATCCGTACATATTTTCAAGCAGACATGTTGCCTTTTGGTTGGTTCTGAGACAATTCCACAGATGCATGTAAGTTTCTGTGCTTGTGCAATAAATTTTTAGTTTGCAGAAATGTCTGACCTGTGCTTGTAAGCATTAGGTGAAAAAGTGCAAAAGGTAAGATGCTGGGTTTGTGTTTAGCTGCTAATTTGAAAGCTAATGGCATAGGTGTGCTGTGTTTTCATATCTTGTGCCTCAGTGCTACAGAGTTTGAATTGGAAGTTTTCTGAATTCAGAATTATAAATGTATTTATGGAAGGTAATGCTTTGTGGTTTTTTTTTCCTTGTTCCTAGTCCTGTTTAAATGCAGTCTTCTCTAGGGATTAACTTGGTATCTGGAAAGTACTGAAACATTAAGTGCTTTAATAAAAAGTACAATCTTTAAACATGTCTGTAGAGAAAGTAATTCATTAAGACTTGTCATTTTATTTATTTGGTAAAACTGGTCCAATTTTAACATAAATGCAAATTCAACAAAATTATACTGTTTTTTCAGTATCACACATATGTGATTGCATGTGCTGTACAGCAGGTAGCATTTGAAAATTTCTTTGTACTAATGGCAGAGGTAGGCTTTTCTGTGAACTTGAGTCTTCCAAAAAGGGGACGTCCTACTTGTTTTTTTCCCTGACCCTTCTCCCAACTGTCTGGTATGAACCCAAAAGAATGTGTTTGCTCTAATATTTGTCCAGTCACAGGGCAGTCTATTGCTGCTTGCAACCTCAACAGAAAGACTGTTGTGGTGTTTGGAGTGTTGAGTGAGTTTTCTAATAGTTTAGAAGGTTGAGCAGGCTCGGTGATATTCTGGAGCAACATGCTAATAGAGGGATAAGAAAGATATTTCTTCCTTTTCACAACAGCAACGAGGTGTTAGCCTGGCTCAAGCTTTAATATGTAAGCTGTTTTAAACTGGAGGAGTGGGAGCTTAAAAAAAGACATCAGGAAAGTTTGTAGAGACATTTTTCCAAAAAATCCCGTGAAAACTACTGTAGAAAGTTTACCCTGGAGTAGAGAGAAAGAGAACTTCACAATTTTCTTGCTTCTGAGCCAGTTGTGTCAGTGTTTTCTAAATGCAAAGAAAGCCTCCCACAAAAATGTGTTGTGATTTGGTTTGTTTTTTGTATTTAATATTCTGCAGCACTTAAATGCTGATAACAATAAGAAATTGACTGAATTTCACAAATGCATTGCTCAAAGTGTGTAGATTTACTCAGCTGATAATAGTTGGGAATGTAATTGATGAATGCATTGATCCTGCGGAGCAATGCAGGTGGGAGGTAGGCTGCCCCTTTGCCATTGGCATGTTTCTGAGAATAGGGCAAATGCAAGGATTTGCTTCTGGAAGTGCTGTAACATTTTGGTGCTGAGCTTCTTCATCTAAACAGAAGGTATATTTATCCAAGGGGAGGACAGGAAGGAAGAAGAATGTTCTGCAGCCCCTCCTTTCCTGTGTAACTAGAACTCTGGGGTATGCAGAGCCCAGTGTGTTTCCAGGTGAATTTGTTTCGGAGGCGCAAGCACAAATGATCTGCTACCTTTGGCATATCACAGAGCCTGCTCCCAGCTTTGCTTTTCATAGGAAACTTGAATGTGGGTTGTGAAAATTATTTTGAAAGTTATTCCCCTGTCTATCTTGAGAAATAGTTGTGTTCACCTGTGGCTTCTCAATGAGTAGCACGTTCCAAATCCAGCATGACAGAGGAGAGCCTCTGGCTGCCAGGATGGCAGTCAAAGAGTAGCGGCTGTCAAAATAATCCTGCCTTTTGCTGCTGAGCATTCTCTGTGCTAAAGCACACGAGCTGTCCTGTGGAGTACCATTCCTAACTGCTTGGAAGCTGCCGGACCCTTGATGTTCACAGTTCAGCACTGAGAGGAGGGTATCCATCCCCATTCTGATGACTGCCATGAACTAGCTAATTCCTGTCCCTTTGAATTTGTGCCTCTCAGCATGGAAATGAGAATAGTATGGAGTATTTTTCAGTTAGTGTGACCCTTGCTTAGAAGTCCTGATGTTGAAAAAAGCTGTTTCATTTTTGTTGTATTTTAAAAAAGAAAGTTGCACATAGAATAAGTTTGTGTGTTACTTCAAGATGGCTTTGTATCAATCTGATCTAAGAAATGTTACTTTTAAAAACTTTTTTTTGTAAACGTTAACATTATTTTAGTCAACCTGTGCTATTCTTTTTTCTTTTCATCTAAATCTGCCCTAACTTTACCACAACATCAGACTTGGGTAGGAGATATGAATAATAATTCTGTCACTCAATACTAAATGACAGAATTTCCAAGCATGTTTGTAAACAAAACATAAAGTGAAATATAATGCACAGCATATATGTATCTGTGTGTATAATAGCTGCTCTGAGCCACCTGCTTAGGATTATCCTTCACTGAATTAAAAATCTCATTTGTTTAAATGTTTGAGGAAAGATTACTTTTTTGGGAAGAAAATTTGAAACTTATGATTTTAAGTGGCAGTATGGAGTCTCCTGATTTACTCAATTATCTCCTCTTTCTCTCCTCTGCCCCGCTGTTCCAGTAGTAAAACACTCTGTCTTTAGTTTTCATATGCAAGAAAAGCTTCATTCACAAGGCTACCAGTGTGGTGGCAGCAGACTTTACAGTAGTTGTTTATGTGACTCAGTTGCTGAGCTGCTTAGACAAGGTCTCTGCAGCTTAAGATCTGAACAGCATTTCTTAGGAATGCTGGCCTGATCCCATGAGTTTAAATACTTCTGTTTAAAGTCCTCCTTTAACAAAACCCAGCTGTCAGCCCCATCTTCCATGATTCCTTTACTGTATAGAAATTTCATGTTTGCTTCCTCAGTGGCATAACTTACACTGTATTTTTTTCCTTTTTGCTATGGAAGGTCATTTCCTTACTTTTTCAGGAATGTGTGGTTTAAAACATTGATTCTGTGTTAAATATTTACATTTGGTCCTAATCTTGAGGCAATTAAATTCTAGATAAAGTCTTTTGGTGCATCAGTTGGTGTTAACTGGCTTTTTGACTTCTAACCTTTGACATAGCATAACTTTTTTATGTTGAGACTGCTTTCTTGCTTTTAAATACTATTTTTTCCAGGGAGTGGTACCCAGTAGTAGTGTTTCTCCCTGCTTCCCTCCCTCACTTTCTGATGCCAAGATTTATTTAGAAACTGAAGTAATGCAGCTTTTCAGTATGAACATATATCATGTAGACAAAATTAATTTTTTTAAAAATTAAATAGTTTCAGAAGGCTTAAATGAATTGCCAAATGATCCCCTCCCTTTTCCTTTCATAGAAAACTGCCCCATTCCTGCTGACTTCCAGCCTTTCCTTCCAGTTCTGACTGCTGGGACTCGTCTCTGTCCAGAGCCCCGCATCACTTTTTCTTCTAGATACACAAGGCTCCCTCGAGCCCTTCTCTCTCAGCCCTGCTCCCTCAATACAGTCCTTCCAAGCCTCCCACAAGACACAGCTCTTGCATGGAAAAACCTCTCCTTACATAGTAATTCCATTTCTCCTGGTGACCTCATGGTGCAGTAGGTACTTCCTCCTTTCCCCCCCCATCTACCTCTCCCACTTTAATAAACGCATGTCCTTCTGTGTAGAGGTTGGTGATGCAAAAAAGTGATGGGGATAGAGAGGAGTTTTATGTCTCTCCGTACAGTTTGCTATGAAGTTGGAAGATGAAAGTTGACTGCCAATTGCAGTACTTAAATCTGGTCTTATTAGTTGCTTAAAATATAAAATTAGTTGAGTCGGGGTGGCCTGTTTAGATGTGTTTATTTTTGGTTTAAGACAGTGTTCTTCTGCTCAGTTTGTTAGAGGTGGGTTTAAAATAAATCAGATGTCTTCTAAACTCAATGTACTTTCTCCTTCTTAAAGAAATGTTTCAGCTAAAAGATTATTTCCCTATTCATTCTCTAAATATTTTTCTATGTGGTGTCTCCTAAGGTCATGCTGTTTTGTCATGGTTAGCTGTAAACAACAAAATGCATTGACGCATAAATGCTAAGAATGAAATACCTTTGTTCTTTAGAGGTGTCAAACATTAATTTGGGGGTCTCTCAAAAATATACAGTTGTGGCTTTGATTTTTTTTTTCACCTTTTTTTCTGGAGATGGTAGTTCCAGCTATAGTGAAATGCACCTCTTCACGATGTAGTCTTAATTCTTACCAGGAAACCTAAGTGGCCTTCCAAGCCTGTTGTAGCTGAGGTTAGTGTAAAAAATATATACCCTGACATAAAAGCAGCCTGTGAATAATATTGTTTATTTATCATAGCTGAAGCATTACTCATCTGTTTTTTGAGCCATAGTTCTTAGACTGTTACTAGGTCCTTGTGGAAAGGGATTTGTCGACTACTTCTGAGTCTGGATAGTACCCACATCATACAGATTGCCAGTGTCTGCTGTGGTATCTTAAGTGAGCATTGACATAATGCTTCTTTTTAAACTTTGAGAGGGTCCCTTGAACAAAAATTACTTTTTAACTGTACTAAAGCACAGAGTAGCTCAGTCTTATGAGGAAATACTCTCACCTGCATTTGACCTATGACCTAAGTGATTTTCTTACATTTCCTTTCTCCTGGTTGGTTTGATTATTCATTTATAGAATTTAGAACAGTAAGCACTGTTGACATGTTCAATTTTTATGGGTAGTTGACAGTTTCTTGCTTTATTTTGCTTTCTTATGGTTGAAATGTGTTTCCTATAGTGTATGTTTAAAAATTAATTTCTTTGAATATTTATTCCTGGTGGAAAAAGACCCTTTTCAGGCACTATAGACCAGTCTGTAAAAGGATGTGAATTTTTGAGTGATTGGTTGGCTAATGCTTCTTCTCAAGTGCAGGGTGATCCTGAAAGTGCTGCTGTTAGCCTGGTGATTGTTATTGTTGGGCCACAGCTACAGGAATATTTGGGTATTCCCTGAGATCTGTACATGAGGCCAAATTTTACAACAAAATTCATACCTATTCTTTGTCTGCTCATTCATATTTATTATTCTTTTTTGGGCATCATTCCAAAGGTAAAACTGAAAGCAAAGAGATGCTGCAGCAGTATTTGCGTTACAATAACCACATGATGAATATTCTGGAAAATTGGTGCAAATGTAGTTTCTGTGTGTCTGCCTACTGAAGACAGGGCATACACAGAAAATTTTCTCGTCTCAGCTGGTAAATCTAAGATGTTGGCTTCTGCAACTAATGAATGTTATTTTATAGGGTGTTATTTTCCTCTTTACTTGAAAAATACTTCAGCTAAGGCAAGTTTTGTTTTTATGATCTAAATATTTTTTTTTATAGTTGTCTTCAGGTTGTTTTCATAAAGACTGTTCAGTGAGACATGATGTAATCTAGGATGCTCATTTTATGGGAATTAATTTAATGTCCACTTGGGTACTCTGGCTGGAATCTTGGTTCAGGAAATGGGATACAATGATTGATAAAGCCCCTTCTTTTCAAGGCAACATCTGCTTGGCTAGATGTGAGTCAGGCACTGAAATATATTGGAGGGAATAAAGGTTTTACTGTGTGCCTTCCCAACAGTGCAAATTTTGAATGCAGTTAGATTCTTGTCGTGACATTTGTGTAATTTTGGTGCTTCCCTTATCATACAGGACAGACGATCTTTTAAATGTATTTCAGTATATGGGGATGCACGCTTTGAGGACTAATTTAAAATTTCAGGTTGCAATTATGGAAAGGTAAAGTCAATATAAAGCAAAAATAATACAAAGACAGTTTAAAACCAGAAACCAACCCTATGGAATTCAGGATATTCTGATTGATGCACTTTTCATTTTACCTTTCAAAGCTTTCAGGCAAAGAAGTGGTGGATGAGTGGGTATTTTGTGGGTGGTTTTGCTGTGGCACATCAGAATGATTTCCCACTGCTAGAAATCAAGATGATGAAGTAAACATTCTGGTATCTTCAGTGTGTTTATTTTGGGAAATTGTATGTGCTAGTGTCAACTAAAGTTAGAGGGGGAGTGTACAAATTCTACTTAAATACAAAGGGAACTGCAAAGTACATGAATATGGAAAATCATGTTTTTCTATTTCTTCATGCTGCTTGCCAAAAAGAGCTTGATTCTTTCATATAGTCTGTGAAGAATACTGAGTTGTCATATTGGTGTCTGCTTTGTTCTAAAGATTCCATATTAAATCTGTGGAAGACCAGGGAGCAGCTGTGATATGGTTGACTTTGCTGGCTAGAATCTCTGAGGGTGGTTGTTGAACAGTCTGTTAGAATCTGGAAGAGATAAGAGTGCTCTCATGAACAGCACCAAGGCTCAGAAAACCTGTATTTGCTGTATAGAGCACTGATGTGTTTTGGGGGATTCCAGAAGCGGTGAGACAATTTGCTTTGATGTTACAATCTGGTGTTTGATTAAGATTTTTTTTTCCTCTTCCATTTGCTTTTTCAAACAATTTTTTCATTGGCCGTTGTTAAAATGTAAGTTATGTGTTCACTTGTGTGCTGTGAATATTTATATAACAAACTTATAAATAATGTAGAGAAAAATATTTTTATGACCTTAATGAAAAAGGTTGTTGTTTGACTGGGCTTGAAATACAAACAGCTAGAGGCGAAGGCAAGTTCTTGTAGAGGCATGTGGCTAATTTTAAGAGGAGCATTAGAAATCACGCTGTGGATGTTTTTATTTCAGCAGCCTTAGTTGATCTTTTGTTAAAACTGTAGCCTGTGTGCAGTTCAAAACATGCATTTTCAGATGGCAGATTTCTTTTCTGTGGTTTCAAATGTGCATTCTTGTATGTTGCACAGATCAGTGTATTGTGGGCTGTCCAGTTTTGCATCACCCAGTTAAACCAGAAAATAAGACCGTGATGCGAGGGTGCCTGGTTTTCAGGCTTGCTGGAGTTCTGCAGTCTAGACCAACTGCCTGATACAAAGTAAAAGACTTGAAAAGAAATGCACTCGAACTATACGTGGCTTTTAAACTCTTTCAGTGTATTCTGGAATTGTCTTTCTTCTCCCAGGTGCTCTGAATTAGTGTTGGATATTGCATATTCTGCTCTTGACTTCCTCTGAAGAGTAGCAGTTGTTACTAAAGTACAATGACCTGTTTTAATTTTGAAGAACAGCTTAAAGAACCCATGTGTGTAAACATTTATTTTTTTTTCTGCCAATGCCATTTCCAAATTGCTACTAATTAGTTTGTTCTAAAAAATAAGGGTGGAATTAAATAAAAACAATTTTCCAGAGCAATGTTGAGTCTCTTCTTTCCTTAATAGTTGGAATGTAGTTGAGTTGGACAGGACAGATCAATTGAATTGTGGCAGATAATGTATTGATGTAAAGAAAAACACCTTCATCAGCTGGAGAGTAAGGGAAGAAAGGCAGGAAACAGTAGACTTAAATCCAAGGTTGTCACAGTAATAATGAATGCTTTATACACCTTAATTATATCTGCAGTCTATTGACATATGACTGGTTTTTGTGAAACTTATATTGATGTCCTGTATTCCAAGAGATCACCCACAGCATTTCAGAATATTGTTTATGAAAGGTTACTTTGCTTTTAATGAAGTGTCTGAAGATTTATCTTTTATCAGAAATTCAGTTTGTTTTCACCTTGTTTTGCTTGTGCCAAGTCTGGAAAACTATTGCCTGAAACATGATTTTAAAAAAAGAAAAATGAAATTCAAAGTTGGATAAAAATAGCATTTTGAAACAGACTTTCACTTGACATAAGATTTTTTCATTTGGAATATTCTGAATTTGAATTTTTTGGCTGACAGGTTTGTATCTCAGTTTTTGAATTTGAGAGGCATTGGAATGTCTGTGCTGCAGAAGCCTTGGGATGTATTCAGCTATTGCTATGCTATTTGAAGCTTAAAGAAAATAAATGCTCTTTTGTTCAGGTTTTCATCTAGATTGCTTTTAACATAAACTGGATTATAGAACATTGGATAATGCACAAAGGGCTTCCTATAACTTTCTAATCCCCCTCCAAATATCTTTTTCTGGAGTAATTATTTTCAGAATACTTCATAGTTATTAAGAAGAAACACAGAAATACTAAAGCAAGTGATCTGCACTGTCATTGGCTTAGTGTGCTGCAGTATCAAATTCAAAGGAGGAGTGTTAGTGTCAGTTATAGCATAAGAATCTCTGAAAAGTGTGCCAGATCTGATTGGTCTCTGTCAGACAGAGTATGAATGTGATACAAATGAGTGAATGTGCTCAAAGTACCTATTGTTATTTACGGTGACTTCAGTTATGGAAATGTCTAGAAACATGGAACAGGGATATGAGCTTTGCCTGTCAGTTTTGTGAGAGCATTTTAGGTTTTTTTTTCTGTTCAAGCAGCCTTATTTCTTTAAGCAGTCAAGTGAAGGAATATTAGAGATGAAAACCTGCCAGAATCTTACTCTGATATTTATGTGTGCACTCTGTGCTTATATCCTTATACGGTATATTAGTGTAGTGTTCTATCATTTCCAGCTTTTAAACAGAAATAGATATTGGCCTGATAACACAGAAATGATCACAAGTGAAAGGACTTGGATATCCAGATGAGGTCTAGGGAGAGTATATTTCCCAAACCAGGGTATGCTATATAGTTCTTGAGGCTAGATTTTAAAATGCAGAAAACCAGTTATTTCTTGAGATGATGTTTCAAACATTTGTGTCTTGCCTACTGCATCCCTAAAATAGCTTTGTTACAAATTCCATAGTGGTTTTTAGAAGGCAAATTGGTTTTTTTTAGGAACAAGCAGGACTAAGTGCAACCTTGCATTTAAATAATAAGAAAGGTTGGATGTAGAAATGTCAGTTGCCTGAAAGATGGTATGTTTTCATTTTGGGGTTTTATGCTGTCTGCTGATTTTGAACATACTTAAGCATCTCTAGTTCAAAATCCTTACTACACTGCTTCTGAAATTACAGTGAATAAACACATTCTTATTGCCCACCCTTTGTGCACATTAGTGTTTCCAGTTGAACTCTGAATTCTATTTTTCTTTCTCATAGTCTTTGCATCATCAGTGAATTGTGGTATAGAGAAAACCAGTGTAGAGTGTTTTCTTTATAAGGAGAGACTCTTTCTTTATTATATTAACCATATAATAAAAAATTCATTTGTCTCAATCAACTTGGTTGATTTAAGGTAGGAACTACTGTGTCAACATGCAAGTGTGCAGGATTGGGTCTCAGTGCAAGACACTTCCCTCATGCCAGGGTCTCAGAGAAAGACACTTCAGGATACACTCTTGATGACTCTGTCCCAAAGCTGTTGATATAAAGAAAACTGTTTCTTAGTTTCTGAATTCTGTGGTGGTGTCTTTTCTTGAATATATATTGAAGTGATATATCTGAAGCATTGCTCTTGGGCTTTCCGTCTTTCCTTATGTGTTTTAATATCTCATGCTTGTCCTGGCATACTAAGTATATAAAAATAATCTTGAAAGAGTAAATATTTCTGGTTTTTTTTCCCCAAAAGTATTGGTGAGTTTTGTTTCTTTACACAGTAATTTAAAATAGTAGGTTATGATTAAATGTCACAACTGGTAACTTCTAATAAAAGCCTTAATAATTTTTCATAATCTAGTGTTGGAATACTGTGCTTCATGCATTTAAAGGTAAAATCTAATGAACTGTTTTGGAAACTAGATCGTTGACTTATAGAGTGATTATGAGTCTGCCTGTTTAAGTAGCATTTCAGACAGACAGAATAGACTGTCACAGTCCATAGTGGGTAATGGAATGATCCATAGACCACGCTTTAGTGGAGGAAACCTCCCTTCCAGGGGAGAGACTACACTGTGTTGATACTGTATTTTATTTAGGTTTCCCAGAATGATGCTGCTCATTTTCTTTGTGAACAGAATAGAAGATGAAGTGTTGAAAAATAACTTGGATCCTGAAGTTACTTTGGCATGTCATCTGGTTTGAGCTAGGCAGAAATAAAAACTATTTAAAATCTGCTCCCCTGCAAATATTTTAGGAATGTAAGTGGCTTACTTTATGGCATCACATCAGATCCATTATCCTTTCTCCATTTTTTGCATCTAATTTGATTCTAAATGACTCGTTTAACAAAAAACCCCAACCCAACTAAACAAAACACAGACAACCCCTCACCCCTTATGCTGGTTTTATTTCTTGTTATAAATAAAGATGTTGTATCCTTAGAAAGGTGTGATAACTCCCACTTAGATCATAATGTGCTAAAGTGCAGTGCATGTTTGCTGTGAAGAACAACAGTGAGAAAATGGCTATAAAAGGGAAAATTTTAAGTTTTTAATTGGAATATGGAGTCTTTTTTTTTTTTTAAGTGATTAATATTTTGAGTTCTTATGCCAAGAAGTTCATATACTGTTTTCTGAGCATTTTGTCTCTGCCCTCATTTATTGAATAAATTCTTTAAATAATGTCCTTTGGCATATCTTCCAGTTGTGGAACTTGTACTAAGATTTCCTTTTACAGAACTTGTGACTTAATATTAGCTGTTTCTGAAGCGAGACACTAACCTCTGTGTGCCTTTTGCAAGTAAATGTTGACAGGCTCATAGGAAATGCAGCTGACGTTAGGAAGCTTGGGTGGGGACTACAAGGAGCTGGCAAATACTACAGGGTTCAGTGCCAGACATGCTGACACAACAGTACTTCACTTGTAAAAGTTTTCTTTAGGCTGCTAATTCTGTCTTCAAAGTAACTGGAACCAAAGCAGTGTCTCTGATGCCAAGTTAAAATCACTAAAGTAACAGTTTATAGGAAATTGAGAATGCTTTCCATGGCTTAGATCCTCAGAAATATTAGTAAAAAGAGCAAGCTTCTCTCTTAATGAAAGGGTGAGTTATGAACAGTGCCATGTAATGAATGCACTGCAAAACAAGTCCATCTAACTAGAGTGAGTGTCAAAAACAGCTCAAAGAGGGAAAGGCTGACATTGTAAAGTATCTGTAAATACTGTTGTCTGAATGGTTTCTATCACGCTTTCCATTTATTTGATTTGCCAGTTCACAGTCATATTTCATAAGGTACCCTTTTAATAGCTGCCTTTAGCTTTCAAATAAAAACTCTCTTCTTCAAATGTATCTAGACATTGAGAAATGCTATGTGAGCATGTCTACAGCAGTTTGACCATGTCACCTTAAATATAACGTGTTTTGTCTTGAGTTTACAGTATTTCTGGTCCATGTAAGAGCCTAAGAAGTAGTAAGGCAAAGCTTTGAAGGGGGATAAAAGTGGGATATAGCTTAGGTTTGCTTTGCAGAAGTTCAAGCAGAGTATGAGTTGCTGCTACCACACTGTCCCCAGTTTTGCATGTGGGAGGACTTGCAGGAGGCATCATGGAGAGGAGTCTTTCTGGGGAAGGCATGCCTGGCTTACAGAATGTAAAATCTGCTGCAGTCTTGGTGGAAGGATGCAGCAATATTACATAAGCATATTGGTTTTGTTTTAATTTCATCATCACCCTTAGATTTTAGGAAGTGCTTCCTTTCATTCCTTTGAGTGCAAGATTAAAAGCAAGTGTTGGAAGAAAGGAGATTCTGATGGTGAATTTAAGCTATTCAGTGTTTATGCAGTGCAATGTGCCATGACAAGCTAGCTTTAATGTTACTACCTTTTCTAAGGTAGGCACATGCATTGTGCTCTTCCACAAAAGTAGAAGTTCAGGTAGTAGACTGAAGCAGCTTTGCCTAGAGTAACTGGATGGCAGTATCTTGCAGCCATGGGAGACATTGGCTTCTGCTGACTTCAGAGTTACTGATCACCTCTGACCTAGTTCATCAAGTAAAAATGAAATAAAAGCAATACATAATAATAAGACTATTTTTAAATCTTGGAGGGTTTTTTTTTTGCATGACAACTGTCGTGTAAAATAAAAAGTGTATTGAGCAGTTTTTTCTCTGAGATCACCTTAATCATTTTTCATAACATCCCTTATCAGTTTGATTGTGTGATGTTGGACATTGACGTCTTTTGGACCAAGATTTGGCCTTTCCTGAAGAGTAGCACTTAGTTTCTTTTTAAATCTATGAAATGTAAACTGGTGCTTTCTGAAAGCTGTGTAGCAAGTAACTATGTAGCCCATGACTTGACTAAATCAAGCTGTTCAACTCACCACTGATTTTTTGTGTAGCTCTTGCTGGGGATCTGTTCTCGTGTGTCTCTGGACATTATGTAGCACACCTCTGAAATTTACCTTCTGTACTGCCTGATTACTTCCAAATTATTACCTAGATTGTTGCCCCCCCAGGTACGTGAATTCTCTTCCTAAACCAGATCCTGTCTTTGCCAGTATGAGTGTACATAGAAAGGCATGTGTATCTTAGCTCCAGAGAAGGGGCTGGAGAACTTGTTTGGAAAAGAAATTTAAACAAAAGGTAATTTTATTTTGCAATAGTAACAGATAAACTTTAGTGAACATTGTCTTTATCTTGGTCACAAATTTGTTGATTGAAGGAGGATCTGAGATATATTATGGTAACTCTTTGCTTCCAGAGAGAAGTTCCTTTGTTGAATAAAAAATGTGCAGTATCACTGCAGTGATCTGGTCAGTGTCCAAGATTTGAACTGTCTCAGGGGATGTATTGCTGACATTCTCTATTGCCTGTTTAAGCATTTCTGTTTACAGATTTGTAGAGTGATCTATTTGCAGTGCACTTCCTGTGGCTGAATGGTGTTGCTTAACTGTGGTCAGCTGAATTCCTTGGACAAGAGTTGGATTTTTCTAATGTAATGTCAATAGTTTTTGCCAACAATAGTTGGCAATGAAGGCACATGCAAGTCTAGCATGAATTTCTGATGGTATGTTAGATATTGTGAACTCTGTTCTTGATAATTTTCTGCATCATTCTGACAAAAATGGCTTTGCAATTACCTATTACAACTTCCATACTAAGTCTTTACTATAAGCAGGAGTTTTTATGGATGAACATTTGCTTTGATTCAGGAACACTTTCAGAAATGTAGTAGCTGACACCAGTTTTCTTAGACACTGACAAGAAAGTTTGAGTATCAAACTTTTTTTTTTTTCCCCCCAGATGGAGCAATTGTCAGATGAAGAGCTTGACCATGGTGCAGAAGAAGACAGTGATAAGGAAGATCAGGATCTCGACAAGATGTTTGGGGCCTGGCTGGGTGAGCTGGACAAACTCACACAGGTGAGGGAGGTTTTAATCATCTCACAGATTAATTTTTTGTTGGCATTATGTTTCTTTTCAGTTGGATGCCAACTGCTTGACACTGCCACTTGCAGCAAGGCACACCATAGCCTGTGACCAGTTCAGTAATCTTTAAAGGTTTATAAATTGGCTTGTTTTCCCCATCCTGAGGTTGTTATACTCATTTTGCACAACCTGCTAGTTTGACCTATCACAAAGGGTGTAGTTCCTTCTGAGAATCGTAGAATTGTTGGTTTGTCCTTACGTACGCAGAGCAACACGGACTTCAGCTGGCAAAAGATGGGCTGTGTCTCAAAACGTGTGGTTTGATGTTGTCAAGCTATGGCAGCATTTATTTGTTGCACCTGAACAGCAATAAGAAAAAATAGTGAATGTTGCCACTGATGACATAATAAGATACCCTGATACACCCTCAAGGACTCACCATTGTTCCAGAGTACTCTTCCTGCATCAGTGAAGCAGCTGATAGGACATCTTTCGGTCCTTTCTTCTTTCAGTGCTTTTCCTTTGCTTCACGAGCAGATCCTGCCTCTTGCCTGGTGTGCTGCCCTCCTGGGGTGATCAGCCATTTCTCTGTGACTGCCTGCAGGGGGTGTTTCAGCTGTGGGAACTGGCCTTTCTGAATAACATATTTAATCTTCTCCCTGTTTGTCATGTAGAATTAAGCAAAGGTATGTTAACTGAAGGTTCATTAAGCTAGAGAAGAGGCAGGTTTTCTCATTGTCATCTTACCTGAAGACTGAAGGAACATTGAACTAATCATGTAACAGGATTTCAAATTCAGGTTCATCTCTGTTACTGTCTCTTCCAGCAAGTTCTGAATGTATATAGCACTACAGGGAAAAATGTTTTTTTTTCCTATGCTCACACATACAGGGCAATAAAGAATCCTGCCTTCTGAGATAAATGGAAGAGTGTGATACCAATCTGTATATACTAATTCTTGCTGGTTTTTAACTTACTTTGAGGGTTTTTTAATGGTGTGAACCATTTTGAAAGGAAGGGCTTTGTAAATCACCTTGAGTGAGGATATTTACATATGGGTCTTAGACCCATTGAGCATTGCCTAATTGCAGATGTTCTGCAGACCTGTTGAGCTTCAGGGACAGCAAGATTCCCCATGCAATACATGTCACTCCAGGGGCAGCAGCTTCTGACCCTGTCATGTACTTCTTGGGTCAGCAGCTGGATCACAATTGCCCTGCTGCTTGCTACTTATAAAAATCCTGGTATTTATTATAGCCATCATATTAGCCATCATAACATAACAATTCAGTGGGTCTTAGACCCTTTGTTCTCTGCTCCATTTTTTTTTAAGGTATGAGCAGCCTAGAAATATAAATATACTTTACTTGGGGCTTTTAGCTACACTATTGACATGCAGACTTCAGGGTGATGTCTCAGTTTGTTGTTGGTCCATGCAAATTTCTTAAAATCTATTAAGAGATATTTAATGGTAGGAGCCACATTATTTGTTTCTTACCTTCATATTGCTGTTCAAAACAGTCTGCAACATAGCCTGACAGTTGCCCTTCTTTCACAACTGCTGAGAAATGACATTTCCTCCAAAACTCTGAATAACCTCATATTGTTCTGTATAAACAAGTTAAGGGAGTTGGTTGTGTCTAAGTTCATTTATTTGGACAATCATCAAATCATGATGGGGCTGTTCCAATGAAGTCCCAATAAAGGGAAGTGATTAGAGTTAATGAGATCCAAAGTGCATTCTCCTGTAGTTTCAGCATTTGTTGCTATCTGTCAGCTGGACTTCAAGAGCACTAGGAGAAAAGGTTTCTGTCCCTGAGGTCCTTGATCTTTAACTTCTTTTTAGATTTCCTGAATGTTTATTTTGAGGAGATTTAAAGTCAGACCCAGATGTAAGTGCTTTTTAAAAGATGTGAAATTGTTTAAATGCCCATGGGAATCATTTTAATTCACTTTCCCTCTTTTACTCTTGGTCTAACAAAAGCGTTGAAAAACGAAGTCACAAAATCTGCAGCATCTGTGAGCAATATTTGGCGTTGATGAAGGGTGTCTTTAACATTTATTCTGCATAAGTTATCCTGCTGTAATGGTGCAGGTTAAATGAAAAAAGTTTACCTTGCTTCTCATAAATTTTTAAAATAAAGCTTTTGATGCTGTTGTAGTTTTGAGCAGTTCTCCAAACTGCTGCTTTAGCGATCTAATGTGTTATGGAGAATGTGCTCACATAATTGTGAGGGCATATCACATGTGTGTCCAATGATCTGCAATAACTTTAGTAAAGCCAGTAAAGCACAGTTGAAGTGCTTTTAACCAGAATATATTTACTTCACAGGAAATCTTTTGTAGCAGTCTGTGGATTTAGTCTGAAGGAACAGGGCCTAACTTGCCTCTTCTGTCTCCAGTTTCACTGATGTCTCTAGGGTTATAGATTTTTTTTTTTTTTTTTAAGTCCAGGCCAAACTGAGGAAAGAAGCAAGCTCAGGAAGAATAAATATTTGGAGAAAAAGAAGTGCATGTGATCTTTTTAACAAAGGCTGGAGTAAAGATGTAGAAAATGAACATAAAAAGTTTAAGTGAGAAACTTTATTCTCTGGGAATAGAAGACGCTTTTCCTTCAGGCAAGCGTATCTTCAGGAACTTTTTATCAGTACAAGCATTGCTTAATTTCAGATGTTCTGCAGGCCTGTTGAGCTTCAGTGACAGCAAGAGCTGGATTCCCCATGTAACACATTCCACTCCAGGACTGGCAGCTCCTGACCCTGTACTTCATTTACGAGCAGCTGGATCATAGTGCCCTACTGCTTTCTACTTGCAAAAATCCTGCTATTTATTATAGTACTATACCCATATTAGCCATCATAACATAACAACTCAGTGTATTGCTTAGAAAGAGTTTCTTTTTTTTAACCTATGCTAGTTTTCCTAAAAAAATATGTCCTACGTAAACTGGCTGGGGTTGGTTTTCATAGCTTAATGTTATTCACAGGAAAGACTATTGAAAGTTATCCTGAAAAAATTCTGAATTTAGTGAATTTAGATCCCTGTTAGTAAAATAAGATTCTTTATTGAATGTTTTTAAGCACTTGTGCTGTGATTATGCTTATAAGCTAATTGTAGATATCTTAGACCATATCTTAGACTCTTATCCCAGGATGAATGTTGTGCAGTTTCCTGCAGAGAAATAGTTACAGGTAAGTCAGCTGTCTGTTTCAAAATGAGCTGGTGTCTAACACCACTCAAAGAAGCATTTGGAAAATGCAAAAGGAATCTCCTTTTGATTCTGGAAAAAAGCAGAATGTGTTAAACAACTTTTCTTCACTGCATATCTGAAGTTAAATCTCTATTGTATGACAATGTTTGTTTTCAGTCTAAAGCCTGTAAAACAGGGGTGCTTTTATATATACACCAATAACCTTTGAAAAATTTCTCTTATAGAAAATTAATTCTCATTCATCCTAAAGATTTGCTTGTCCAATTCCTTGTCAAATTTTATTTTGCACTTCTTTTGATCTTTTTCAGAGTTTGGATGCAGACAAGCCTGTGGCACCAGTGAAGAGGTCACCTCTCCGCCAGGAAACCAATCTTGCCAACTTCTCATATCGCTTCTCCATGTACAATCTGAATGGTTTGTTGAATTATTACCACATATAGTTTAATAAAAATACTAGTTTAAGAAAAACACCTATTCCAACTATAAATTAAAATAACATAAAATATAAGAACATTTAAATACACTTATAGCTGAGGTTAGAGCACGTTTGCTGAAGGCGTTGCTTTCTGGTGTCCTCTTTTTTCAAGTGTTTGAGTCTCCTAAAGCAGGATCTTTTACAGCACCTAGTATCTGAGAACTGTAGTATAGTATTTGTATAAAAAAGCCTGTTCTGGGATCTGGTCTCATTAACGAATGAATTAATGTGTATCTGTTAATTGGGAAGAAAGAACATCTTTTTTTATGGAACAGGATGCAGGAATATAGCTACAGAATGCTTTCAGGGTAAAGAGAAGGAAACCTTAATTTAAAGGTTTGAGTATGTATTTAGTATTTTTGTTTTGATTTTGTTTTTTTAAAAGCAGTTGCATTACTTTAGCAGAAAATGCTTAGCAAAATACCTGCATTTTTTCAAAAAGTGAGGCATGATATGCAAATACATTTTTACATTCCATTCACAGGAAAGTAGTTTAAACTTTTCAGATGTAATCTGAACATTCATAGTCTTCTTTTGCTGACAAATGAGTTTAACCTAAATATGTGAAACTTGCACTGGTCATGGATAGTAGTGCAAATGAATTTCTGTTCAGCAGTGCCCAGATACTTTGTGATACAGATAGGAAAAGAAAATACTGCTTCCTTTGCTCTCTTAACCATTAGACTTGATAACACAAAGTGAGGCGTTGCAAATGGAATAACGTACTGACCACTCTTGTTGGTTGCAGAAGCCCTGAATCAGGGGGAGACTGTGGATCTGGATGCCCTCATGGCTGATCTCTGTTCCATAGAGCAGGAGCTCAGCAGCATCGGCTCTCATTCAGCAAACAATGCTGCAGTGAAACGCCTTGCCCCAGAACCCAAAACTCAGAAACCACCTGCTAGCCGACCTTCCACTAAGCACAGCAGCGTGAAGGGATTGTCCTCCTCCTCTGCTAAGGTGGCTACACCGGCACATGCCAACGTGTCTCTGGATGACATCACTGCCCAGTTAGAGAAGGCCTCCCTGAGCATGGATGAAGCAGCCCAGCAGTCTGTTGCAGAAGACACCAAGCCAGTGGTTACTGCCCAGCACAGGAGGACAGCGTCCGCTGGCACCGTGAGTGATGCTGAGCTGCGCTCCATCAGTAACTCCTCCCGCTCCAGCGTGACCTCGGCAGCTTCCAGCATGGACTCCTTGGATATCGATAAGGTCACGAGACCTCAGGAGCTGGACTTGACATCACAAGGGCAGCCAATCACTGAGGTAGGGTGTCACTAATTCAAGATTTTTGTTTGGTTCGGGTTTTTCTCTACAAACTTACACCTCATTCCCCGTGCTGACGCTTGTAGTGCAGTGGGGCTGATTGAAGAATTTACGGGAACTGCCCATTTTGTAGCTACTTCTTTCTGTGGCTTTGATTTTGTCTGCAAGGAAACTTCTTATAAAGAATGTGTTTTGGTTTCGGTTTTTTTAAGAGCTTTCCCCATCTCTTCCTCTTCTCAAGCCAATCGCGCATTTTAATGTTTTTTTAGTTAATATTTTTTTTCAAAGTAAATATCACACATTGCCTTTAATTTAAATCTGAGGAGTGCACAGCTGTGGAAAAAAGAAAGCACAATTGACAAAACTCCATTCCTGTTACAGGACAGTGAATACCTGAAACACATGGAGCAATTTATGAATGTCTGTCTGGAGCTATACTATACCTGTAATTTGCTGCAACTTAATGCTCTTGTTTAATGTATGACAGGAGGAGCTCCTTGAAGCAATACACCACACAGAAAAATAACTGGGCTGCAATACAAACATTTTTTAATCAGAGAGGAAGCTTCAGTAAGAACAGCCAGTTCAGTGAACATTGCAAATGCCGGTGACCTGGGAGAGAAAATGTGGAAAGTGTTCCAGTCAATTTTGATAACTTAAACTTAGAATTTCTCTTGTAGAAATACTCTCTGAAACAGAAATCTGACCCATTAAAATGTCAGTTGTACTAATATGCATGTTCTCTTTCATGAGAGAAAACTGGAACAACCTGAGTTTATTCTAATCAATAATTAAAACTAATCTGAGTGAGCTGTACTGGAAACCTGGTTCTGCACACCTGCAACAGAAGCTCATCTGATGTAAAGTGAATGATGCAGGCTTGTCAGTCTGATGATCAACTCGTTGAGGTCACACTTTGATTTAAATCTTTATTTCAAATGGTGAATAATAAATGACAATTTAGGTCAACTTCCTTTTTGTATAAAGAGTTTGTGTTCAGTATGCTTTTATTGGAGATTTCCTATTGAGTGAAGCAAAACAGATAGAAACGCGCCCTTTGCTCTTTGGAAAGTTAAAATGCAAACCTTTAGATTATTGCTGTAGGCCTAAGTGTTCAAGCCCAGCCTGTGACAGTCATTGATTTGTTTGTTTGAGAATCATTTTCTTTTTTATGGTATGATAAGGCTTAGTTTTGGTTGTTTTGGTTTCGGGTTTTTTTTGGGGTTTTTTTTTTTGCATTTCCAGCTATTATTCATGATTATATGAATAATAAAAGGATGTCTTTATGATGTAGAAAGTTAGGCAGTCTTGCATTTTGGTCTCTTTGGGCTAAAAAGATGACTTTTGCCAATTAGTTGCTCTAGCTTGCATAGCATAAGAAAAGCATGAATGTTGCATTTTTTGATTTTTAATGCAAAGCATTTTCTGCAGTTGATCTTGCAGGTCTCCCTCTAGGTTCTCTCATTTACTTTGGAAGTTATATCTTGAGGCATCAGTAAAATTGCCCTTCTTGTCTCCCAGGTTTTTTCAATCCTTTGTGTCATGAGTAATCAACAAACCACCTGCTGCCCTTAATTAACTTGGTGTTGGTGAATCAAGGGACAGAGGTCAAGAAGTTGCTTTGTCTTCACAGGAAGCTAATCTGTATTGCTGCAAATGTTGCAGTTGCTGTTTCAGTTGTTTTCTGAGCTTTTGACCAGTGACTGCAAGGCTCAAAATCATCCCCAAAAGCTTTTCTCAAAGACATGTGAGGTCTGCCTTTGTAGAAACCCAGTGATTGCTTCTCATATAAGAATGTGGCTATTGTTTCTCTGCCCAGATAAGTTGATAAGAATGATTGATTCCTTTGGAGGACGTAAGCAGAAAGTGTCAGTATTTGAGGTCCAGATTCTGCTCTCCTCTCGGGAACAGAAACCTCTGCACTTATTAACCATGCTGTTTGCTTTAGCTCTATCTATTCTTTTTAATTTCAGTAGCCTGAGGAAGGTGTTCAATTCTGAGAAACTGTCCCTAGGTTTACAGAATTGGTATTCAACTATTCAGTATTAAAATTGTTATGTGATGGGGTGGAACTTCTTACTGGGAAGTAAGTTTCTTTTCTCATCACTGGTGAACAAAAAAAGGGAAATAGCTTTTTTTTTTTGAGTTTATGACAGATTGTGTGGCAGTGTTTTTAAAATGAATTTAGCTTTTAAATGGATTATTTGGAAGAATCATTGGGTATCAACAAAGCTGTTTATTTCCTATGTCATTCATTTAGTGCCCAAAAACTAGTTTAAGGGCTTATTAATCCTCTTGGCTAGGTTGTGAACCAAACCACCTTTTACTAGTAGGGCTGAATTGTACCCTCCTACCCACACAGTTGGCTCAATGGCACTGTTTCTGATGGAAAACATTCCTCTGAGGAAATAGCCTTTGAAGAAGTCCTAATGTCCATATAGGGAAAAAAACCCAACAGTTTTTATGCAGAAGGTGGGAGAGGCTATTTATTCATGGTCACAGCAGATTTGTTTTGAGATTTGTTTTTCTGAAGTAGTGCTTCAAGTTAGCTCTTTTCTTTTGC
The DNA here is from genome assembly GCA_013397295.1 of Polioptila caerulea. Taxonomy (NCBI): domain Eukaryota; kingdom Metazoa; phylum Chordata; class Aves; order Passeriformes; family Certhiidae; genus Polioptila; species Polioptila caerulea. Next base: position 801,357 of record VYXF01007245.1, read on the forward strand.
CTGTCTCCTTGAGACTGCCTGTAGGTGAGCTGACCTTTAAAATTTTTCTTTACTGCTGTGGCTCTTCTGAAAGAGGTCAGTGTCTTGGCAGCTCTGCCCTTTTGACCGATACTTTCTTCTCCTTCAGGCACTATAGGTACTTTAAAAAGTTGTCCTTTCTGCTGCAGCTTCCTGTGATGCTCTTCCTGAGTAAAATGGAAGACATTTTTGATGGGAGGAAATGCTCGTCTGAAAAAGGAAATTAGGCCTTGCAGTTATAAACTTCAGTATTCTATCTTAAAAAAAAGTTCTGCTCTGTATTTAAGGGCTCTCTGACCTGGAAGTGCTGGAAAATCCTGTAACAGAACAGTCATGCACTGGCCCACCTAAGGTATTTGTGGTCTGGTATATATACTACTCTCTGGCTGGTAATAGGGTTCAATATTACAGAAAAAGGCTGCAATTCCAGAACCACCAGCAATGGGAGAATATGACTTCCCTTTCCTCTCATCCCTCCTTCCTCACTGTTTTTCCTTACACTCTCATCTTCTGCCTTGTCCCAGCTTTGGCACTGAACTGATACCTATTAGTACACCAAAACTTGGTGCTTCTATTCTGAGTCTCTTTCTGTGTTATTTAGGCGAACTGCAGAGGCTCAGAGGACTGAGGTTGTAGCCGAGGACAGGAGGCTGGAAGGGAGAGCAGGAACGCACTCATTGGTTGTAACTGATTGTTCAGAACTTCTTGCCTGAGCTTTTGGACAGGCACCTTAGTGTCTTGCTCTTCCTCCTAGCAGCCTGTGCTGTAGGAAATTCCTGGAATTGAAGATAAATCAGCATGATGACAGATGCTAACTCTCAGTGGTTATATTGGCCAGGACCATCCTTGTACTCATTCTGAATTTGTCTTTAGGCCACTTTCAGGGGAGGTGACTGGAGTTCCCTTGGTTGTCTAAAATTGTGGGTTTATTATTATTATGATTTCATTTTCTTCCTTTCTTCCTTGCCTTTTTTAGTACTATCTCTTTAGACATGGTGAATGTTGATGTTTTCAAATACTCTCTCTTTGTACTCTTGAGACCTTGTCTTGGTGGTACTGTTTTCTGGCTGCACTTACGTTCTTGTGTTCAGTCTCCCGTTAAGCATTGTTGAATAAAAAGAAAAGTTGTTTCCAACCCACCCTAACCCTCATAATTTTTCCCTGAATTGAAATTTGTCTTTGACCAAGTGACTTCATAGATCCTTGCTTGAACAGTATTCTTTCCTAAATTGGTAGGTTGCAGTTCATTTTCTGTGCTTTCAGTTGTGTAATGTGTGGCACACACTTTTAAGTGTTGTTTCTCTGGGGAGGTTGCTTTACTTGCATGTAGACCAAATTAGTGAATTAATAGCATGAGTTGAAGGTAAGTTGAAATGATGACGCTGTGACTAACTTGTTCCCTCCACCCACATTATCTTTTTCTTCTTCCTTTGGTCCCTCTGCCAGCACGAAGTTGTCTGTTTTTAGGGAGTTGTGCTAGAGTGGAAGGAGAAGAAAGCAGAGAGGAGAGAATAGAGAGCTGTGTTGATGATGCTTATGTAGCTGTTTGTGTCTGGCGGGTGAAAGGCCCCATTCATGGGCAGTCATTGTTACTGTCCTGCACACACTCAGTGAAGAGGGTGCAGATAAGTTTGCAGTCTGCCATCTGGTCTGGCACAGTTCAGCATCACCCCCCACCCTCTTTATGTCTGTAACCCAGTTTGCACAGCTGAGAGATTCTGCACATACAAAGATAATGCAAAATTTAGCTGGTGACAGTACATGATTTAATTGCATTTTATTATTAAATTCATTGTAGATTTATACTTGATTCATGAGAGGTAAAAATCATGAGAAGAAGAGAGTGCCAGTGCAGTAAAGCCACATGGTTTTTGCTTCACTTGACAGAGAAGGCAGTGTAGAGTAAACATTAATGTTTCTTTCAGGGTAAAAAAGGGAGCTTTGGAGGCCTGACGGTTAGTAACAATTGTCATGTAAGCTCAGCACACATAAATAAATCTGTACTGGCTAAAAGACCCTGTGGGATAAAGTGGAAAACTTGAAATGGACATAAGAGATAATAAAGTTCATGGTTCATAGCAATGTTGCTGTAGTGGACATGTTAGCATTTCATTTGCCTGTGCAGTGGTATAACACAAACTTTGGTACCCATTTGAAATTGTCGAGGGTCACGTTTTATGTGAGATTGCTAAATGTTGCTGTGTATGAAAAGGCAGGTAACTGTTAGTATATGCAGACAAATAAACTGATGATGTACATGGTCTTTGTTAGGCAAAGGTGTCTTAAAATAGAGTTGGACTCCTGATCTCATCTGTTATTTGTAGGTGGTTTAAAGAAGAGTTGTGGTCTGTTTTAGCTCTTGCAGGAATAGAGCATTATTGGCTTTTGTATTTTGGGAACTTAAAGTTTGAGTACTTTTCCTAGTGGTCCACGTTTTGTGTGGTTAGCAGATGTGAAGGATGTTAGACTCCTGTTTGTGAGAGTAGTCACAGATAAGCAACAAAGAAGGCATGGCAGAGGTTTGGTTTGTGTTTCTTCTAAAGACTTAAAAAAAAAAAAACAAAATTCATTTTCTGCCAGTTGTTTTATGCCCTTAGTTTAGAACACAAAGTCTGTTCTGGAGCATTTCCAGTTCTGCTTTTCCTAAGCTGAAAATAGTCAATGGAAACACTTAATTTGAAACACAATTAGACCATTTCTTCCTCTTCCTTTTTTTTCCAATTATTAGTCACAAAATGTTCTTTAGTAAGTCAACAGTAAGGGAAAATTGTGCTTATCTGTCATCCTGAAATATTGGCTTCCAGTTTTGTTGGCATAAGAAGTGTGAGCCATCCGTTTTTCAAATGTTCTTGAAATGCATGGGAAACGACTCCTCATTTGCCAGAAATTTGGAAGCTTTCAAAGCATTCTCTGAGATAAACATATGATTTTATAAAATATAAACAATATTTATGTATTTCAAATAAATAATCAAATGTGCTTGGCAATGCATAGTGATCATATGACACATTAGAACCCAAGGATTGCTGATGTACTCTTTCCAGTGCCTGCGTACTAGCACATAAACTTTTTTTCATATTATACTTATGGAATATACAAAGCAAATGATGGGAAGGGATCATTTCAATTCTTTTAAGCATTTTCAATTTTGATCCAAAGGACGCATTCTAAAAGTTTTGTTTATGGCACATGCATGGAATGGTATATTTCAAAATTTGGGGTAAATAGATTTAAAATACATGAAAGGGTGACAAGAATTTAAACATTATCCTTGCATTGGTAAATCTTGGTTCTCCACTCAGTGTATCTGACTTATTTTATAGCTATGGACTTAAAATCTATCCTGTAACTTTTCCACATAAGACATAACTGATTGAAGTGTAGCAGAAACCATAAAACATGTAATGGTTTATCTCCTGTCAGCTTTGCCTCACACTGATGAATAAACTTTAAAGATCCCTCCCTGGAAGGAGCAGGAAAATGGACGGTGTAATATGAGTCTTGTTTGACACTGCTGGCTGGCAAGGCTGGTATCCACTCAACAATTACAGTTAGGTGTGCTTTGTTAGTGTAAGTGTGAACACCAAAGGCATTGTCTCTACCTAAATACGCTGTTCTTTGGCGTTTTCTGTGAGGTTGGTGTCTTCTCTGGACAAGCAGCTGAATGACTCACTCAGCTATCCCAAATCCTGGGTAAATAAACAGACTGTAAAATTAATCTCTTTGTTTTTATGCCTGTTCCACAGCACTTCAGAAAAATACTTGTGTTTATGAGGGGTTACTTGAGGAACAATTGTATCATTAATACAAGCCAAGAACATGATTGTTCAGTTCTTTCTCTTACCAGATTTGTCTGCAAGAGAAAAAATACCATAGATGAATGACCAAATAAATCTGGGCAGTTGAAACTCTTGAAACCACCCAGTAGATCTGAGCTGAGAAATCAGAAGTCTTGCCTTTTGATGTTACCAAACTTTGCTGAAAGTGTGCTGCAGGGGAGTTGTATGCATTAGTTGCAGTTTCCAGTAAAGAGATCATTCTACTAGTGGTGATTAATTACAGAGCTTTTAAAACACCCAATTTCTTTGTGGAAATTCTACCTAAAACACCATTCTGCTTAAAACAAATTTCTTTACTTTTTTTGCAACATTTGATTAGAGATGTGAAATACTAAATCTGTAGGAAGTTAAAAACAGATTATTTGTTTGTCCTTGTTTGAAATTTAGGACAGATGACAAAAATTAAAAACACAGCCACCAGTTGTGGAACATTAAACTCTTGAGAGGAGAAAAGAATTTGTTGTTTTCCTCAGTTATGTATAAACTGTAGCATGAAAACTAGGGTTTGTGAGGTTTTAAAGGAGTTTGAACTCCCCAAAAATAAGACTTCATGTTCTGGAAAAACAATTGAGAACTGGCCTTTTAGCTGTGTCAGTTTTGGGCATGCTGCTTTAGTTTGTTATACCATAATATAGTATTTAGTGTTTAGTTTGTTATACTATAGTAAAAGTCTGCAAATACAAAGAAAAGCTTTTGTTTTTAGTTAACCAAATGTACAGCTTTGGTTAGTTGCCTGTGCTGGACACTTATTAGTCTTATTTTTGCAAGTTATTCAATGTGTTAGAGCAGCCACGCCAATGCCTTGCTTTATGAATGCAGGTTTTGTTTCATTCATTTGGCTTGCCTGCTTTTAAAAAATAAGGTAGATTTGTGACTTTTAACTCCCCAGCTGTGTATACCCATTCTTTTATAGTGGTTGATCTTCGGATGGTTTTATTTCTACAGTCATTTTGGATAGAATTTATAGTTTAGAAGTCCTAAAATCAAATTTTTCTTAATACAGTTACATCTTAGAGTATAAGGCAGTAGATTCAAACTAAATTATAGCCTCAATTAAAGCTATATGTACTCTTATTCCTTAAGTTTCTTAGCTGCTTTGATCTCTTGTTTTCTGTGCTACAGGTAGAGCCCTTCACAGGATGAAGTCTCTGATATTCTGTAAGTAATGCAGTTAGGAATCAATTAGTCATAGTTTGGGGGTTTTTTCCCTTTCTTATTTCTAGTGTGCTTTTTTAGACTGATCAGACAACGATTTTCTGTGGAATTATACTCCATCTTGTTTTTTCTTGGAGTTTTCTCGAAAATTCCTCCCTGCAGGCAATGTTTTTGGGATTTCATGTTTGGTTTATGCAGTTTAGATCCATGCTACTGATGAATTGAGCAGCCTTGCTGCTGTTGTTTATGCAGCTGCCTAGTGATTTGGAGCAGCTTTCCCTGGAAAATAATCCTTGTGAATTAGTTGGTCATTGATCCATTGGACCACATGCTCAAAATCATTGCTGTCTACACAAGAGATGTGAGAACATGTGGTTGGGGGAATGGTGGGACTGCCTCTTTCTTGAAGCAGTTTAGTCTTAAGTTTCTAAAAAGCAATGGTGAAATGAAGCTTGAACCGAATGTTCACTGGCTTTTGCAATCCTTTCTGTCCTGCTCTGGTTTAGGTAATTTGTGTTCAGCAGGGGAGCATCCCAGCCTCACCTGGGAGGTGATGGGCTAGCACTGAGTGTACCTCATGCACGCAGAGCAGCAGTTTGTTTGTTTGAGATGTCCACAGACATGTTACTTAAATTACAACTGTAAATTTACAAAAGTAAATTCTCCTCTGGTGCAATTATCAAGACTGGCAGGAAGTTATAAACATCCCTAGTATTTAATAAATACTTGCTGTAAGTTAAGATTTTAAATATTTTTTTAAATTCCTGTTGCCTGCAGTGAAATGGAGTCACGGGACTGCTAAGAGGGAGGGCTGGCTACTCTTGAGCACAGAGTAATTGCACCAGGTTCTCCCTTCCCTTGTCTGGCTCCAAGATGTTTTGCAGCAGCCAGGCACTGCAGTGTAAAGGAGACTGCTGTCCTCTCCCACCATGGAGATTCCCAGGCATTCTGGATCTTGGCCTTCTTTGACTCAAGAGTAAGAATGTGCAATCCAGCTGAAGGGCTGCCCAGTGCTCTGTGAGAGGTTGCAGCCTAGAGGCTTTTTTAATTGTAGTGTTCCAGCCTTCACTGAGACTTACAGACTACTGTTTTAATTCTGAAGGCTTGGACAAATTGAGCTATCTTCTCATGGGAAAGCACAAAGCAAGGCTTAGATTATTGGCAGGAGCATCATCTGTTTTGTGGTCAGACGTACAGAGGTCTTCAAAAACATTTGCATTTTAAATGACACACACCTTCCTTTCCTCTCCAGGAAATACATTGTCTAATATAGATGACTGGTAATCACCCTGTAAGTGTCCAAACGTGGAAAATTTCTCTTAGTAGTATCATTTGACAAAATTTTTATAAGCAGCTCTAGGATGACCCTTCTTGAGCTAGGGAGATTGAACCAGGTAACCAGCTGTGGTCCCTTCCAGCCTTACCTACTCTGTGATTCTGTGAAAACACATGTTGTGTGTGAAGGGTCAGGCAGCTCTGTTACCCAGTGCCTGTTGTCCTTTTCTGAGGTTTTAGTAAGAATAAACAGCAACCCCTTTTGCAACAATTTTTTTCTAATATGTAATCTAAACCTCCTCTGGTGCAATTTGAGACCTTTTATCTTGTCCTATCTCTTGTTACTTGCAAGAAGAGACTGTCTCCCACCTGTCTACACTGCCTTTTAGGTGGTTGTAGAAAGTGATAAGGTGTCCCCTGAGCCTCTTTCTTCTAGGTTAAATAACCCCCTTTACAAAGGAATGTAGAAAATTGGTATTTTTAGTTAAATGTTTATCATATTGTATCCATGTAAATAAGATCCATATGAATACATAATCTCAAAAAGATTGGAAAAAAAATCAGTTCTCCTTCCTCATTTTTGGGTCAAAATTACAAAAATAATTTTTAATCTTTAATTCTTGAGTTTTCTTTTGAAAATAGTGGATTCTAATTCTTGAAGGTGGAGTCCAAAGAATTCAGTGTATGGATGTAGTTGAAATGGAAGCTATAGATACAAATCTTTTCAACAAAGTTTTGCAAGCATATAGCTCTCTATTGAATACTGTGCACTGAGTTTCCCTGATTTTTAGTTTGTTTCTTAGGGACAGAGAATGCACTTAAAGGATTTTGTAGTGTTTCTCAACTGTGATGTTAAAACCAAAACAGTGGCACAAGAGTGCCACCAGCTGGTTTAATTACACGTGTGTATTTATTAAACTGTTAAATAGTTTTGCAAGAAACATGACAAGATAATTACATGCACAAGTCCTCAGTGTGCTCTTATGGTCTTTTTTTTTTTTTTTGTACTAAGGCAAGTTATTCTCCTGTACATACCTTGTGTGAATGATGTCTTTGAATGTGCAGATAGTATTTAACAAGAAAGGAAGTTTTCTACTTCATGTGTTTCAGGCATTACAACAGCAAGATAAAATACTTCAGAAGATCACCAGGTCACCTTCTTCTTACAATTCTCACCCCATTTTTGATCATTATTTGTAAACTGTCATTGTAAAGGACATGTATGACACCTTTCAGACTGTATTGTCCTGTTTTTAAACTCTGTATGCCTGTATTCTCAGCCCTTACCTTAAAATGAGAGGAATTAGATACAACTCAGTCTCTTAGCAGTGAGACTGAATCTTTCACCATTGATCCCACTTTTCTGTACTAAGTGATCAAGAAACATAATAAGAAAATAGATCAGTGTTCAGATTTTGCAAAAATATGCAAATAGAATTGAAGAAAGGAGGCCATGTATAATACAGCATCTTACTTGTGAACCAGTGGGCTGCTGCCTTGGCAAGATGGGCTACACAGCCTTCATGCTTCAGACGTGAAACTGGACAGCTCAGTGTATCACCTCCTAAACACTTTTCTTAAAATCCAGCCATCAGTTATTGTCTGTAAAAAATAAATCTAATATGCTGGGTAATTCAGTGCTAGTTTAGAAATCATTTCAGTTTTGAGGTTTTTTTGAGACTGACTTTCAGATCCAGACATCTTCATCTCAAGAATTAAAACAACCCAGGGAATATTACATAATGGAACTGACAAGGATAATAGGTGAGAAAAACTTAAGGTTTTGGCCATGTAGAGCATTACTGGTCATTTAGTTTAGTGCAACAAATTATATTCTGAAAATCTGAACGGTATTTTCATTTTCCTGGTAGCCCATCTGTTCTATCACGTTTAGGAAACATGCTTTGTAGGTATGGGATTGGTGATGGGCATAAAAACATTTTGGTATTGAAAAAACTATCTGGCATAAGCAGCTGCTGTGTATTTAAGTACTGTGTTGAGTTTCCTGAAAACACGGAGAGGCAATTTTCAACAGCTGGTCCATGAACGTCTGGTATTTAGATCTGAAGGTAGTGGATGTTCCATTTCTGTCTTCAAAGAAAGGATATAGGAAATCTTTGATGTCTAAAACATAAATTGGAACAAGACTTTAGTCCATGTTCTTATAAACATCAAGGCTAGCTGTCTTTGCTGAATGAACTGCACATGAATGCTATTAATTTTTTTGACCTAACAGCATCTAGAACTCTTAAGTATTAATGCTAATTTTACTCAAATCTGGTTTTCTATATTGTTGATTATCCTCAGCAGCTAAAGTTTGTTACAGAGATCCTACTAGCCTTATTTACTTGGTTTTGTTACTTCAGATATTTTAATCATCATATCTGAATTTTTGTAAGCAAAACTGTTTTTGCGCAAAATATTTTGATGCACGGTTGTTTTGGCATCCCTTGAGAAAGGTATATATTAAAGTTTGTCGGAAGTTAGTTTTCCAATCAGCACATCTTTTTTAGTATTTTGAGGATTTTTTTGTTATTAAACATCCATGGTTTTCAATGTGACTTGGAATAATTGCTGCTAGGAGTCAAAATATGACAGAGGTCAGAACAGTCATCATTGCCTGCTTCTACATGGTATAAAAGGGTTTTCCTGACTTTGATAAGTTTTCTTTCATTATTTTTCACTATTCAACTTTTTAAACTAGGCTGAGTTCCTGCAACTTAATTTGGAGTCTGTTCCATATTATGAGGAAGGACTAAACCAGAAGTGAATAGTTTCCTCTGTATTGTGTTAAAGTTGTCTCCAAAAGAAGAGATTTTGGCACAGAAAAGTTGTAAACATACTTGGTACCTGATGATAGGCTTCATCTTTGCTTGTTTTAGGGAAAGAGGAGTACTTTTTGAAGATATATAAAGAAACAAACAGAGTGAGTTTTGGGCTACAGTGTTACTGCCTGTGCCAGGTTCCTAGTGTGAAGTCTTGTAGCAGGGTTTATATTGACAGATTCTGTGTGACAGAAGGACACATCGTGTTACCTCTTGAGAGTCCTCTTGAAGCCCTGTCTCTTTTTCCTTCCTGGCTGCTCACTGGGCCTATGGTATTTTGAGTTCTGCTCTAGTAGTAGTGATGCTGGATTAGCTGGGAATCCTGAGTGGAGTCTGTCTCCCTAATAATCATTTAAAATATCAAAGTATAACTGTTGGTTTTAAAATTCCTCTAGTGACAGATAGATCTCGTTTTAGTAGAAGATTTTAACATCTGCTGATGTCTGTTAAGTGAATGTTTTTTTTATACATATAATGGAAATAACTTTAACAGGCTCTTTTGTTTTTATTGCATTTGCAGTAATAATTTTATACAAAAATTTATAACAAGATATGGCTGTTACTAAAGGCTGGATTTCCAGAAAGCTATATTACAAATAAAAAATACAACTTAAAAAAACACAACCTCTAGCAGAAGTAAAGAATTGTAGGTAGCATTAGACTGTGTACATGTTGTGTATGCTTTGTGTTTGCCCCAAGGCCTGGTCTAGAGATATGTGATCTTTCAAAGAATTTGGTAAATTAGGCACTGATTTTTTGACTTGGTTTTGTTCATGTTGAATTATCTACACTGAGTATTTTAGTGACTGCAGGAGTTAAATACTCCTCCAGCACTGTTACAATCTGTGTCTTCTACAATTTCATGCTTAGTATAAAGGACTGCATGGTTCTGTCTTCTCTGAAGCTGTTGTCAATTTTGATGCTTCCACTGTGTTTCAGACTACTTTTCCCTTCCAATCCCAGCCAATTCTGGTTGTGTGACAATTTGATAAAAAACCTTTAAACTGAAAATAGCCCTTATGAGAAATGATGGCCTTGTAGTGGGGAAGCAGTCAGCTTACTGCAGCAGGATAGGAAAAAGCCTGGCATTGCAGGAGTGGGAGGGACACAGTCTGGTGTATGGAATGGGAATTGGTTTTATGACCTGGATGTGCCTCAGGTGAGGCACTCGGGGAGAGACAACTTTGCTGCTAGAGCTTGGGTTCTCATTGCTGTGATGGGAGCAGGTGGAAGAACAGATGCTTTTCATGGTGGAAGACTAGAAATGTCTCCCTAGGAGTAATTAATGTTTTGGTTTTCCAGAATATCATTGCTGTTCTTTTTAGTCTGGTGGAGTACTTGGGGCAGAAAAGCAGGTTCATTTGTTTGGCAAGATCAGGCATTTATATTGTCAGAGCTTTGATACGTGTTTCAAGTACTTAAGTAGAGAGGAAGAGTGGACTATTTAGATCCTCTGCGTGAACCATTGTGATTGTACTATCTAGAAAAATAAGTAATAAAATATTTATCTTCCCCTGAACAATGGAATATTCTAGGAGCAATGTCTGTTTACCTCAAAGCTTAATGCTTGAGCTGAAGTCTTTCTTTGAAATAGACTAGATGCTTTAAAATTGTATTGTGAAGGTAACACATTGTTCTAAAATCAAATTTAATTTGTTATCTGTTGGTTTGTGCGTGCCAAATATTTAAAATAATTTATGTGCAGGTAGTTACTGTTTAGCTGAGCTATAATTTCTAGAACTTGGGCTTTCCTGTTGCTTTGCTACTTCTCCTCATTCTAACTTGGGTATGTGCAATACTGCAGAATTTGTTATACAGTAGGAAGAAGCCATGCACAAAAATGTCTGGAAAAGAGCTGTTGCCTTCTTGTTTCTAAGCACGTTAGCCCTGCAGCTCCAGTTCACATAGGTAGTTGTCATCACACTGGTGTTCCACATTTTACTGGCCAACTCCTATTCCCACAAAATATTACCAAAGTTTCAAGTGGCTGTTATGTTGTAAGAAGGGTAGGGCATTCCCATTTTTGGGTAGAAGTTCCTTGGTGGAGGTAATGTAGTTAAATGGGAGATAGCAGCAGCCAAGGTGACCAAGATAAGAAGGTTAATTGGCCTACTTTGAGTTCCCTGTAGGAGAAATATTCTCCAGCAAATAGTATTTCCTTTAAGGAGAGATTTAGTATCCTGTATTTATCCTGACACTATTGTTGACTTGCAGGCTAAGACAGAAGGTGACTAAACTCTAAGGAAGAGGCTGCAAGTGTACATTGTAGTGTTCCTTCTACTGCAGTGCTCCATTCACCAAGAAAGTGATCCATATTAATCAGAGTCTGTGACAACTGGCAAGAACTCTGTGAAGAAACTCTTAAAAGAATTTCCTTGAACTTGTCACTGGATTTTTATGTATGCTTTTGGGGTTTGGATTGAGCCAACTCTTTTATTCTGCGAGTTGTGTAGTGATATTTTGTAACGAGGCCATCTTAAACTGACTCTGTGGGAAGTTAGAGCCTCTGTGTAAGAAAGGATACAATTCAGTATGACTGTAAATAATTACACCAGGCTTTACAAACCCTCAGTGGTGTGGCTTGAGCTAGGCAGCTCTGCTGTGTGTCTAAAACATATGATATAAATACAGACAGTAATTAATATGCAAGGAGAAAACAGTTTATTCTGTAACATAACCTGTGTCTATGTTAGTGGCTAATATGCAGGTGGAGGAACTTTGGCTGGAGCCTGGGTTTGACTTCAAGTGCTGTGTAGAGTCTTCCCTGAGGTGTAACTTTCAAAGCCTGCTTGAGATCCTTAATTGCTCGTCCCAGCATGTGGCAGTCACATCAAGTAAACTCTCTCTGCAGGAACTATATTCACCCAACTATTTGATACTGCCTTGCAGGAAGCTATAGGCATGGGCTCTTCATTATTTTTGGACTGTGCCTTATTGTGGCACTGAAGAAGAGGTGGGATTCTGCATTGCTAATTACTAAACAAAAGTATAGTAGGCATGTATAGTTGTCATGCCTTGTTCTGTATGGCATTGAAAGAAATGAAACAAATAAGGCTGAGACGATTGTAACCACGTGTGGGGAGTGGTACACAGGAGATTTACTTCATGCTCTTTTAATATGTTTCAATGATCTTTTGAAATGCCACAGTACTAATTTCTAATTTCCTTAGCAGACTGGGCTGTGTGGTTCTGCAAATCACTGCATGATGATGGTTTTATTGCCTGTAGGAGATGCTGGAGAAGATAATCACTCTGGGATCTGTCATTAACACATTTTTGTCTTTCTCTGCTGTTTGCTTCCTCTCTACTGATTTTACGTCCCATTTTGAAAACAGATGAAAATGTATTTTCTGCTAATCTATCTTCCTAAGAGAGGCATGAGGATTTGTAATTTTATAATTTGAACTATACGAGAGAAGAGAGACTTAGGTCCTTTAAAAGAAAGGGGCATGAATTTTAAATCAGGTTGGTTTATTGTTGTGGTAATGTCTTTCTTCTTTAAGACTGAAGCAGCAACCTGTATAGGAAGCATAAAACCAGGATATCTCCCAGATGACCAGTTTATAGTGGCTCTATGTTTGTGTAGTGGAAGTAGAATGTTTAGTTTTAGAAGACTAGACAGGATTTTGAAAAATATTGTAAGAGCATATTTTCTTACTTTTATAGTTCTAAATATCTTTACAAATAAGTTTTCTCTTGCAGAAAAGAAACCAGTGGCAGGTAAGCAAAAGTTTTCATAATTCTATTGTGTGACATTTTGTACAGGAGAAGGTTCAAATAGTGTCTTCTATTAGCACAATTGCTTTTGCATCAGTGTATCAGGCTCATAGTGTTTGAGAATGTTCATGTTTTTATGGGAGGGGAAAAAAGTGATGATGTAGGGGTTTTTTCTTTTAAACTCTGCTTTATCTTCTGTAATCAAGACACCATAAAATTACTATACTGACTTCCTTTGACTTATGTTCTTTCTCTTTCTTTCTGCACAAGCACTCCTATTTGGACAGGGAAACCTCCCTTCTTCTGAGAAACATTGCAGGAAAGCCTTCTCATTTGCTGACCAAGGTGATGATGCTTCTTTCTACTATGTGACCATTTCTATGTAGAAAGAATGCTTTTGGTGTGTGCTATGCTTCTCCACCCCTACCCTTCCCAGGAACTTCTGCATTTACTTACATGATTTTCCTGATTATCCAAGATGCTTTTAAAGGGTGAATTGTATTGTTTGTTTCTGCAGATTTATCAAAGTGTTAAAGTTTTTGACAAATACTTAATAGCCATATTAGCAGGTAAAATGCCTTAGTTGAAAAGGAAATGTACTGAGCTAGAAGTTCTTTTGTTCCTATTTGCCATTCACTAGTTGAAAAAAAGAAAAGATCCTAGCTGTGAAAAATGTGGGAATGTTTAGTAGTTTTAAAAGCCATTAGTAGCCTTAAAATAAGTTGTCTTGCTGTATTGAAGACAAACTAGTAAATAATGGGATATTTTTAATAGCATTTTGAATGTTGAGACTGAATGTAATGTGGAGAGAATATCTGAGTAAGACAGTAGTCTAATGAGCCAGGTATGTACAAATCTTGATTATAAATTTATTTTCTTTACAGGAAAGAGGTCAGTAATGTACTAAGAGATCACAAATTGTCATTCAACTTGCTAAGAATTGTATCTTCTATATGTATTTCTTTTTGAAACTAGAGGACAAGGGATGGAGCAAGTTATAAATCTCTGATGAAAATACAGGCTGGGGTGAAGGACAGTTTCATGTAGCTCAGAACTTTGAATATTTGGTAGCTGAGGTGTCAGATGCCTCTGATGCCAATACAGACTGCAAAACCATTTCTGTGGGTTTTTTTAATTCACAGACATTCTAATGGAGAGACCTCAGGCGAGCCTGAAGTAACAAAATGTTATTTGGTGACCTCAAAACAGTAAGGATAATGTTCACTGGGCATAAGCAGTCTGTGTTTAGCAACAGAAGTTTAGAACTTGTTTACTGCTTTTTCTGAAATACCTTAACATTCTTCTCAAAATGCTCAGCATGTATCTTGACAACAAACTTTCAGGCTGTCTTCCAGGGGAGCACAAACAGCCAGAAGCAAGTCATCTGCTCTTGTGATTGTTTTGCCTAAATTTTAAGTCCATACCTCTGCCTTGACCAATAGTTCTTGGCCCCTCTGCACTGCCCAACAAAGCAAACAGCCACCAAAACAGCAATTGGCTTGACTGCAAATAGGTTAACAGCTTTGGCACAAACAAAAACCACAATTTTCTTACATCTCCATGTGTGTTCAGATCCTCCCTTCTGGTTGTTTACATGTGGGATGAGTGTTAGTTACCATACAGGAACTTAATTTTAAAAAGTGCATTAAACAATTGCTTTGTGTCATGTGACCATGGAGTAGCTCCTATCAGGCATTCTAATACACTCCAAAGTTTAATGTTTGTATTTATAGATCTTTGTGTTAGGCTTCATAGCTCTTTGATTCAGGTGCTTTTGGTGAGCTTTCTGATTTCCTGAGGGTTATGTTGGTCAGCTTGTAACTGTTTCAGTACAGCTGTGCTGTCTGCTTCTGACTCCTGAGCACACAGGCCTGGCGTGGAACTTACTGGTTCTCTTCTGACCTCCTGCAAGCAGAAATACCTTTAGCAACATGATGAAATGGAAGTCCACTTTTCTACTTAGATCTTTTCAGCTTGCTGTAGCATTGGATAAGCCTGTCTGTGAGTGAAGCAGTCCAAAGAAATGGGGCATTTCCTTGTACCATGTACTTGATCATATTGCAGGTCTATGCTGGGGTCTCTGGTGTGTCAACTGTTTCTGTTTCTTCTCCCTCTCTGGCGTGTCTGCATCTTCTATTGAGACTAGAACCATTTTTGTCCTCTGCTAATATAACTAATTGTAAAAATTCTAGCCGTGGACTCGATCCCTTCTGCATCACAACCATGCACACACACAGATCCTGTTGCAGCATAGGGCAGATCTCAGCACACAAAATGATATATTTGTTTGTGAGCTCTTCAATTTTAGATATAATTTCAGTAATTACTGTTCACACAGCATTCAAACCTTTGTTTGAAAACAGAAAGGAGTGAAATCATATCTGTAAAGTTATTGAATGTTGAAAATAAAGCAGTGTATTGTCAAATCTGCAAGCTTGTTTTCCTATAATGAATATTGAAAACTAAGTTCAATACTGTGAAATTAGAGTACATGCAAATAATTTTGAGAAAATATTCAGGGCTCAAATGCATCTCAGTTTTGGCCATGAAAATAGAAATGTAACATGCTAGATTTTGAAGTGAGCATTTCTTCTACTGTTCTGATGCATATGAAGCTAAAACTGCGTTCAGGAAGACAGGTGATAGTGATTTAATGAAGTAATGATTCAGGTAGTATGTCAGCATCTGGAGGGAGAGGAACCATGTTATACCTTTTCTTCCCAAATAGAAGGTATGTCATTTTTCTTCTCTTGTTAACCTGAAAGACAAAAATTCTTCTTAAGGATGTTCTTTCCCTTGCTTTGTAGATTTTGGTTCCTGCACACTGTAATTCCATCAGACTTTTGATTAAATCAGTTATGATGTTGGCTTCATGCATCTTAGGCCACTGTGATGTGCTCATTCTTGAATTAAGCATCTGTTTGAGACTTTTGTTTTTTTTAATGCAGTTTAAAAATACAGCAGTTGATTTCTAATCTGCGAAGAAAGTAAGGACAATCTAAAAGCTTTTTGAGGAAGTTGTGATATCCTATGTAATTTTAATGACACCTTTTATCTTTCATTATGGTAATGATATTATATACTTTGTCATTATAATAAAAACATAATTTATATGTTATTAATCTGTTGTAGTTGCACTGTTAGATAAACAGCCAATGTTCTGAAATCTTTATGCCCTGTTCCGCATATCCCTTGAGCTTTTTGTCCAACTAAAGCTCCTTGCCAGTTAGCTGTAATGTCTCCTCTGTTGCATTGTAGTCATCTCTCCACTCTCAGGCTTCCTTACTGTGGTTTCCAGGGCCTGTGCTTCCTCCTGGTTTGTTTGGCTTTCTTCCCCTCCCCTTTGCTGTTTTTCTCCTGGTCCCAGGCCCCAGCACTGTTTCTTGTGTAGCTGTTTGCCTTGGTGAGAAGCCTGGCCTAGAGCCGTTTCTGGGCAGGTCCTGTTCAGAGGCAGGTGGATGACAAGGTGGTGCAGATGGTTGCTTCGAGGCATAAAGAGCCAGTGAATTCCTTTGGATTTTTAATTTCATCACCACCAGCTTTGTCAAATCTAGTCAGCAGCCTTTCAGGCAGACAGCAGAATGCACATCTCTACTGATTAAGGTTCTATTTTGCCAGAGCTTGAAGTATAACTTCAAAAGGGCACAAGTCTGCTTGGAGGCATTCACCAGTGGTGCACCTGAGAGGTCAATGCCAGATGCAGGACTTTTCAGCATCTTCCTTAGTGATATGAGGCTTTATCTGCCCTTATAGACTGTGGGGAAGAAGGTCCCTTCTGTGGGAAATAGTGACAAGAGCCAGAGTGACTCTGAGATACATTTAAAATGTAACTGCTTTCCATTCAGAAGCCATCTTCTGTGTTTGAGTTAGGCTTCTAATAGCAAAAAGTTTGTGAATGGCGAGCAAAGAAGTAGAGCAAAGGAAAAATATGGCACCACTCAAGTGTGGTTACATTGTAACCACATTTATTAAATTATTAAACCACATTAATAAATTATTCAACTTTTCAGGTGAATAATTCTCAAATACAGCCTCTAAAACAATAGTACCACTTCACAGCCATTTCTACATTTGGTAGCATAATGCAATATTGCAATATAGTGACAATGTCAGGAATACTCCAGAGGTACAGAAAGGTCTGTACTAAACTGGGAAGGTAGAAGGAGGAAACGTGTGGTGAATCTATATTAGGGAGGATGAACCCCTCACCAGGGTGAATGCACACACACATTTGGTGAGCTTTCACATACTCATGTCTTGCTTCCCTTTCTGCTTTACCCAGATAGAGGTTACTTAGACTTATTATGAAAAGAAATGCAATAAACATATGTTTTGAGAATGACTGTGAAATACATCTGTAAACACAAGTTCACTGTTTATAAATGGACTGTGCCACCATTGTGGCACACTTTTGGGGCAGGAGTATTCTGCTTGTCCAGATGAGTTTATCGAGAAATCCAGAAGAACTGCTCTTAACAGTCACTCCTTTGGTTTTAGTGCTGATCACATGCACTCTGGTTCTAGTGTCCTTTTTAATAAGAAATTAAAGCAATCAACAAAAAACATGCATTAATGGGATTAATATTCAGACTGATGGACATTAAACTTGAGGCTAATAAAGATGTCTTGAGATTTTGGGTAATTAGGTACAAATGGAGATGTTTTTATGTCATTCTCTGGTAACAGGAACCTCTGTTTCAGTACAAGCTCTGCAAGAAGGAGAGTCCTTGCAAAACAGGTGATGGCCTTTCTAGCCAAGGCTAGACTGTAGTTGGGAAAATAAACAATAGATACCTGATGGTAGTCCTTCAGAAGTCAATGCCACTTGTATATTTATATACCTTGTACATACCTTCTTTTCTGCATTAAAAGAAAAAATTCAGAGAAAAAAAGCAAATATTAAACAGAGAAGAAATTTCTTAATTTTATACAGTTTGTAGTTTGTGTATCTAGCATGCTAACTTAAGTAAAATGTGGACTTCATTATTTACTTCATACTATTTAATTACAGGCTTTTCTAAGTACTGTTGTTAAGTGATGCTTCCCCTCCCCCCTCCCTTTTTTTGCATTCTATTTGTTATCTCTGTAAAAGAGATTAGTTAATAACACTTAAAAATAAGTAAAATGAAAGAAAAAATAAAACCCCAACCTAGAAATGTGAGGCACAAAATCGTTTGAGCAAGGTCAGCTCTGCCATTGCACACATCTTGCATCTTTATTGCTGAAACACAGCTGGAATACATTGTAACTGCATATTTAATTGGAAACTGGGGGAGGAAGCAGTGTTTTTCATTATATTACGTAAATCTTAACTTTATATTTTTTATGTGATTCTTTCCGATATTTCACTGTAGGCTAAAATTATTCAAAACTTAGTTCTGGCATATAAATGCAAAGAAGAAGCTCATTAATTTAAGACCATTGCACTGAAGAGATATGCATTTTCCATTTTGGTTCACAATATGTTTGGATATTTTGGATTAACAGGTTCTATCCATAAATATGTTGCCAAGTATTCTTTAAATCAGTTGCAATATTTTCCATAACCAAAAGTAATCTTAGCCCAAAGCTTCAAAATACAAGTGTAACAATAGTCCCAGAGTAGTCCTGTTAATTTAAGTGAGGAATTTGTTCCAATTTGACAGTGATGGATATTGCTGTTATAAGAGAATAGACGTCTGAACGCCCGGGGAGCTGGGACAGCACAGCAGCCCTGCCCTTCACCTGTGCCTTTGTAACCCCTTGGCACCTCCATCCCGTGCCAGGATTTGCTAGCAGAGGGGAGATAAATACACGAGGTAGATGTGGCTGGGCTGGATGTGCTGGCCTTGTTAGTTGGTGGCATCGAACAGTTTAAATAATCTGCAGTTACAGTGGGGTATTTTTGCCATCTGTCACCTGTGTCCCTGTGCACTGAAAAGGGTTGTTAGCTTAGTAGCACAAGCTGCTGGGCTGCCCATGTCCCTCCTGGATAAAAGCTGTGTTGCTTTCATGTACAAGGTGAGGTGAGACCTGTTTGTGTCTAAGTGCTGTTCTTGGGTGGCTTTGGTGGGCAGGGGACTGTTTCTTGGGCCATTAGGAGAGAAACAGAATATATGGTTGTGAATTTTGGGGACTTATTAAATTACCTTATTAAGAAATCAAAATACATAGTTCTTCCTCCTTCTCCCATGAAACATTGTTTGCCACATCAGCAGTAATGCAGCAGTGGCCTGAGCTTAGTTTATTACTGCTCAAAAAAGCTTAAAATCTTTGACTACTATGTGCTTTCAGAAATGTTGAATTCTTGCTTTCTTTTCTTCACTGTGTTTTCCAGTTAGTAAATTCAGACCTCTTTTTATAATTTTTTGCTTGTTGAAACCACTTCTTATTTTGACAATTGTAATTATGTTTTGTTTTTTGTTTTTTTTTTTTTTAATTTAAACTGATTATGTTAAACTCTAATAAAGTATAAGGAATCCTAATCTCTGGACCCACATTATGTTGAGTAGGAAATAAAAAGTAATTGGTAAACATTAAAATAGCAAGTCCTTAAAATCTTCTTTGGTCTACATATTTATCTATTTTCAAAAGCACTTTAGGGAATGATGGATTATAAACTTTAAATATATTTTGGCTGTATTGGTACAGGTCTATGAGAAGCCACAGCTGCTTGTTGCTTGCCCTGGTGTTGCTGCCTGCGCACTGTGGCAGGCAGGTGTGCTCCTGGTGCTTTGCACTGGTGGACAGTGAAATGAGCTGGAAAATTGTGCTGATTGGGTTAATGAGCACCTTTTTTTAAGCTATGAATTACAGTTTCTCCAAATATATGATAAAATAAATCTTTTAATTTTGTTAATTTATGATGAACAGGTGCATAGCATCACTTTGAGCAACTTCCAAGTCTGTCACAGAATCACAGAATAAGCTGAGTTGGAAGGGACCCACAAGGGTCATTGAGTCCAACTGCTGGCCCTGCTCAGGACATCCCCAGAAGTCACCCCATGTGCCTGAGAGACTTGTCCAAACACTTCTTGAGCTCTGTCAGGCTTGGTGCTGTGAAGCCTCATTTTTTACTAACAATTTATTTCTACACATTGAAATGCTTAATATTAAGGAATAGGAAAAATAAAAGATTCTTCTTATTGTGGCATGGTTTGTTTTTCATAGAATGCTAATCTGATTTAACCTTTCTAGGCTATAGGAAGCTTATATATATTCACCATTGCTGTTGAGAATGAAAAGCCATAGTTCCCTTTAGACTGCTAAAAGCAATGTTCCTGGGTAATTCAGTGCCCAGATAAGGTTTGAGGCTCACATTATTTCTGCTCGTGTCAACTTACTGTGCATTTTATTGAAAAGAATTATGTTTCAAGGCACCTTACTGGTCTGTCTGGCTGATGTTTTTTCTGGTGCACAGGATGGTCACAGATGTGAAGGACCAAAAGCTACTAAGAGTGCAATAAATAACAAGGGAGTGTTCTTTAGCAGTTGGTGTGAATATTAGTAATTTATTGAGAAGTCAAAATCTTAAATTCTGTGGATTTCAGAATAACTGAATCTTGACTTCTACAAGAAAAGCAACCATGGTAAAGAAATGATGAATTACATTCCTAGAAGAAAGCAATAGAGAACTAAATGTTTATAGCATGCTGAATGTTGTGATGGGATGTGGCATTTTGGCTCTGGGAAAAATATTTATTATTCTTTCTTAGGGACTGAATATTTTGGAAGGGATTTGTGTGGTTTTTAATAGACTTGTTTCTGCTAGAGATTTTAAAGTAATTATGATGGTTTTAGATATTAATCACAATGAAGATCCACAATATCAGGTTTTGAAAGTCTGAAGACTGCGTTTGTCATTTTCGAAACAGAGGTTGCTTTTTTAGCTGCATGTTTCGAATGCAATGTCAACAGAAATATCTGTAATCTCCAGAATTTAAAAATATTCATTGCTAGTCCTAAAAAGACACAGTTTTCTTCAGCATCAGCAAATAGATTTAAGCTACTTGAATTTTTAATGCATTTCTAATTGTAATAAAATTAGATTATGTAGAAGAGCAAAAGAATAATTATTTGCTTTGTGTCTTAGAATACTTAAAACAAGGAGAAATACAGCTTGGATTTAGTAAAGACAAAACAAGTGTTCAAACCTCTTATTGCAAATGGATTTAACAGTTTAAAATCTTCCAACTAATGCATGTGGTATGGAATCCTCATTATAGGATTTGCTTCCATACTTTCTGTGTGCTGTTAAATTCAGATACTTCTTGGCATGCTGTTTGTGGTTTATGTTGATCAAGCAAAAATCTATTGGGTGTACTCCATTGTAAACTCTTGTTGAATCTGTATTGTCCCAACCTGTGACTGTAAATAATATGCTAAAATATTTGGTACCATAAGGCTATTTACAGTACAGGAGAACAGAGAAATGACAAATGTCTATGCAAAATATGTATTTCCAGTATGTTCCTTTGGAGTTAATGGCAGTTGTATCTAAATATTAGATAGGAACATCTTTTGTCTTAAAAAGTAATAGTTTTTGTACTCACTAAGAAATAGAGATTTATAGGTGAACAAATCAGCATCTGAGTTCATGTTTTAAAGCATGGTAGCCTCAAATTTAAACCCACTGAAACCTGACTGAAGTTGGTGTTAACTGGAATTGTGTGTTGTGTCCCCCTAGGAAGAACAGGCTGCTAAACTGAAAGCTGAGAAGATTAGGGTTGCATTAGAGAAGATTAAAGAAGCACAAGTGAAAAAGGTAAGTTAGTTATACCAATTTATAGGATCCTCTTTTTATTATTTTATTTTCACATGGAAAATGCAGGCAAACTTCATTTGTGTATATTTCTGTTAAGCTGCCCTTTATAAATTAGGAATGCTGTAGTGTTCTAATCTTCAGTGGTAATGTGCTCTCCATTCTAGACTGGACCTAATCATGAAAATCCTAGGATGTGGAATAACATTATGTTTTTCTTAAGGAATAGCTTGTTTTTTAGCTAGTGCTCACTGGGAAGATTTTACCAGCTTCTACCCAGAACTGAAATGAAGGTTCAGCCTCCTGAGCTTGTTCTTGTATATTCTGCAGTCACATGTTTAGAATTTGTGCCTATTTTCTTCACAGCCTTTTCTGCACAAGCCTTTTCCCATTATGCATAGTGCTAAATGGAAGAGAAGTATTCCAAACAAAAGACAGAGATTACCAAATTGAGACAGTCTACTGCCATTGCTTGATGCACTGTCAAAGAATATAGAGTGCCCTTAAAATTTAGCATTTTTGTTTTATGACTGGAGTTTTTCAGTAGCTTAAAATGCCTTTAAGATTAATGATTTGTAGATCAAAAGCTGAAAAACTGTCTTGGCCAGAAGATGGGAATTAACAGTGTATTACAGCTAGTAGGTTTTATTTTCTCCAGCTGAACAAGATGTAAAAATGGAAATAATAATGATTGTCACAAAGAATCTGTTGTCGTAAGTCTTTTTGGTCTTTTTGGTGTAAAAAATGGCTGGATTTTTTTTTCTGGGCAATGATCTCTTTAAAATGCCTATGAAAAGCCATTGTGTTTTAAGAGCAGATTTTTTCACACTACTGCCTCATATTTCCCAGAAAAGTAAGATTTAGTATTGCTATATTGTTTACATAATAACCATTTTTAGAAAATACTGTAGGAAGCAGGCAGGAAGCTTAAACTGCACATCTGAAAAATTCTGATTCTTTGTAAGCTTTTGCAGAGCTCTATATCTATGTTTGTTCCACCCAGATATTGTCTGAAAGACACTTTACTATCAGAACAGGACACTTTGGCAAGGAAGAATTTTTTTTCCTTCTTAACACACAACTGAAGGATTTTTTCATTGTGTTGGAAAGACCTTTGTATTTACTTTCTTGTGCTGAAGGAGAACAGTATCTTGTTAAGTGTCTATGATAGAAATATCTAGCCATCATTTATAGCTTCTTACATTTTCAGGGAGTGTTTTGATTGAATGCTACTGTAAGAAAAGCTTAGAAGAGTAAACAAGATCTTAGAAACCTTATTTTTATTTGAAATATGGTAGATAAATATTTTTTGTTTTCTTATTTTTCTGCTTACCAGTTGGTGATCAGAGTCCACATGTCTGATGACAGCTCAAAAACAATGATGGTGGATGAGAGGCAAACAGTGAGACAAGTATTAGACAATCTGATGGACAAATCACATTGTGGCTACAGTTTAGACTGGTCTTTGGTGGAAACCATCTCTGAATTGCAAATGGGTAAGTAATAATTATAAGCATTTCTAATTCTTATTCATTGATGCAGCAGTAGTCCACCTCCTCAGAATGATTTAAATACTTGTTTTGATAATGTTCATCATCCTGTTCATTAATGTAGTAAATGCTAATTCATATAATAAAGCTCATGATTGACCCTGTTTCCAAATGATCTGAAAATTATTTCTGCTTTTATCTTAAAAACATGGCTAAATTCTGTGGTGTGATATAGAAATCTTACTAATGTGTGGTCACTGAGTCTCTTGGTTTTGATGTGTTCTTCACAGAAGAAAGAAGTAAGGGATAAAAAACTTACCTTCCTGTGCTTCTTTCTCCTTGTAAATAGTATTTTGAACTGATCCTAATAACTCCTATTGCATAAAGGTATCTACATTTTTTCCTAGTAAATATTTTAATGCAATTAGCACTAAAAACTACTCTAAGAGCAGTTAAAACTCCTTTGAACTTCATTGCACATGCCACATTGTTTATTTAGCCAAAGGATATAGCATCTTAATGGTAAATAAAGGGAATGGGTTAGGTGCATCTTATCTATTGACTTTGATTAAAGAAAAACACAGAACTGAAGCCAAATACCTTGATTTCAAATTACAATGAAAGTTAGTGCAATGAAAGTTTCCTCTTCCTTTTGGTGAAACTCGTCTATTTTAGGTAGTGTAGCATGCCAAGTGGTTGTTTTGGGCTGGCAGGGTATTCTTTGGTTCTTCTACCTATCACATAAAAACTAATATCTTACTAGGCTCAAAACTTGTGTTCTTGCAATGAGAGTTGATATGTTTTGAAAGCTATTCAGTTTCACTAATGAAACTGTAGTGAGATGTAAACTTTTAAAGTAATCTGAGGCTTTTTTGTTTTATTCTTCTGTTACATAATGAATTTTTTACTTTATTGGAAGATACTGTTGCTGTGTTGTTATAGAGCTTGATGGAAGTAATGAATTGTAACTCAGAAGCTTCTTAGGAAGAACTCAGAGACCACAGTAATGTGTTGCCATCTGACACTCCCTGCAGATGACATTTTGTTGCATTCACACTGAGATGCTGAGATGTCGTCTGTCATCGGAGTCTTCGTTGGCAATAGCTTCTAGGTTGTGATCAGCCATATACACTCTGTAAGAATGTGGAGGAATTGATTTTGCAGGAAAAAATCATGTTCTACTTTAAGGTGCAATTGAAAGATCAAACAGATCCCAGAGGCTTCTGAAAAAACTATTTTCCTGAAATGCTGCTATGTGGCCTATATGAGGAAGGAACAAATTGTAAACAGCTAGATTCTACTTCAGTGTGTTTAAAAGGATGAGAAAGTTGGTCTAGTGGTTTCCCAAAGATTTCTTCTTAGTTATTTTGCAAGGAGGATTTTTAGGTATTTTCTACCATTTCAGTAAATTTTTCTCTTTTTCTTTATTCTCTTTTGCCTATTTTCAGTATTCTAAAGTGCTAGTACTAGTGCACTAGTGGTAACTTCTTCAGTGGAGAGTCAAAGCTCAGAGCTTTGACTGAGAACCAAAGTTCTCAGAATCTGTTGTGGATACATTATTTATTGAGCAACAGAGACCATAGGGAGTAGACAATGTCAGTTTTCAGACTTCTTTACAATTCTCCTACTAGCCATGAGTATTCTGCATTTCAGAAGCATTTTGTTTTCCTTCTGATCATTGCCCACTACTTTTTGATACTTCATGAGTGAGATAGTCATTAGGGATGTAGAAACAATTTTGTGCTGAAAAACCTTTCCAGTCTATTCCTCTGGGAATTATGTAGACCAGAAAACACATAACTGTGATAACCTTCTTATTTGTGCCCATAAACTTTGAACTGTTATCCTTTGAGTCTGTGGAGTTCCTGTGGGATGGTAGACCTTCTCAGATAAAAAACTAAAAACATTTCATATGTTGATGGAACTATAAGCTTGAAGATATGGGAAATCCGTGTTGAGTGACTGGATGTAAAAAAATTAAACCAGGCATGTCTGGAAGTGGATGAAGTTCTTTTAGTCTCTTAGCATAAACTTCTTCACCACTGTAGTAGATCTTGAACTGTTTTCTCTACATCTATGCCTCGTCTCTTAGAAATGACTGCAGATTAGTTTCTATCAGAAAATGTGACAGATTCCAATGTATTTGCTCACTTGTTATTGCTGCAGAAAGGATCTTTGAAGATCATGAAAATTTAGTTGAAAATCTCCTGAACTGGACTAGAGATAGTCAAAACAAGCTAATGTTTGTGGAACGTATAGAGAAATACGCGCTTTTCAAGAATCCACAGGTAAGCCTGAGATCCGTGCTGAATACGTGTGGCTGACTGCAGTTTCTTACATTTTTGGTAGCATTCATTTCCATACTTTCATTTTGGTGCTTGTTTATGTGTTAAAATGCCAGACAGCTTTACACTTGGGTCTCCGTACATCCACAGTGTTGTTGGCACAAAGTCAATCCCGGAGAGACAACCATGAGCTCAAGCAATCTGTTTGCCAATGTGTTTGTGAGTAGTTCTAATGCACATGAAGGCAGGCAGTGCCCAGGGATTTACACCCATACTGAGTGCTGCTCAGTTATGTAAATATGCAAGAAAGGTGTTGACAGGTATTGCTAATAGTAATGTCTCTCCACTGTGCATTCTTACACTGCTGGCAAGAAGGGGAAGACAAAATCTAAGAGAACTGCTACTCCATGGTCAAATGACAAGTGGAGAGAAGAGAGCCTGTGTCCCTTCCTGTGGAAGTTGGGACCTGCCTGTATTCACCTGTGTTTCCTGCTCCCTGGCTGAGAAACCAAAGGCCCCTCTTCCTCTCAAATGGCCTCAAAAGACCTCTCTTCTCTCAAATGGTAGCTACAGACCTGGTATCTGGCAGCACTTCAGTATGGTAGGGGAGTGGAGGAAAAGAAACAGAAAAGCACAAGGTGGCTCTTGGGAGAACTTGCATTGAAAATTCACTTGATGTCTGTCTGTAATATCACTTGATCTCCATCTTAACTCTTACCTAATGTATTCCCTTTTGTGTTTTTAGATCAATTTATATCTGTATGGCATATATATGCTAATATATTGGATTTAAACTGGGTATCAGTTTTGCATGCTCATCCTATGGGACATCAGTTTGCTTGATTTTATTTATTTTTAAGCAAGATCTGAAAACCAGGTCTTACACAAGTGCTTTGCACCTGAAGCACCAAAACTACATTCTTTTTCAAAGTTTGTAGATGATAGGTTTATTATCAGCACATATAGTAGGCACTGTCACAGGAGTGAGGTACCAGCATAAACCAAATATTTCTCCATGCTTTAAGATATTGAACTTGTGAGACTTTGTGAATATTTGGGGTTTTTTCCAGTATGAGAGCTAGGGGTTAGTAAAATGTTTTTCATTGTCCCAGTCTTTTCCAAACTGAATAAGAGTAAAAAACGTGTTAAATAAGATATGGTCCTTGTGCATAATTAAGTTCCTTTTAAAAAGTCAAAAAGTATTTTATTTAGTAATTCTTTGTGAAAATAAATATTTCTATTCAGCAAAACTCAGGTGGAAAGGTGGGAAGAAGTACATTGCTTCTATGTGTGCTTCTTTGAACACAGAAATAATGACAGTCTCTGGGGGTTTTTATATTTTTATTTGGTATTTACAAGTTCATAGTATTTCTATTTCTGGATGCATTATAGCAGAGCTGTTTGATCCTTGGAAAGGCAGGATGATGTTGTTATGAAGCTGTTATGTAAGAGTATGGACTAATTGATATTTCTGGTGAAGGTGATGATAAGTTACTTCAGTGTATTATTTAGCAGTCTGATAGTTTCAAATAGTCTACAAAGTTTTATTCTTACTGCTCCAGGAAAGTAAACAGGAAATGCCATTTGGCTTGATTTCAGAGTGCCTATAGGAATATTAAACTTTCTTTTGTTACAGAACTATCTTCTGGGGAAGAAAGAAACCTCTGAGATGGCAGACAGAAATAAAGAGGTGCTACTAGAGGTAAGAATGTCAAACCAAAAAGGATACAGTGGTCATTTTGGAGCTTGAAGACAAACTGCAAAAGGTTGTGGTGATTGAAATTGATGGACAGAGCTGAATGGGATGTGTTATATTTAGGATAAATGGCTGTTTTAATGTAACACTGTTTCAGATGTGATCAGTTAAAGAAGAAGTTTCGGTATTTAGTTTAGTATCTAAAATACCATATACAGTGATAATCAAATTGAAGTTACCTGTAGTTATGGCTAAAAGCATTAATTTCAAGTTGAAATTTGCAGAACTGTCACCTGGTTTTTTTGACCTGTGGTAGTAGAGAATTTTTACTAGCACTTTCCAAATTTTTATTTCTACAGAATTCTAGAGCATGGGTCTGGAGACTAGTCTAACTTAATATTTCAAATTTTGATAATAAGCAAAGTAGTAACATTTTTTTTCATTTACATTTTAAAATAACTCAAATATTGAATTTTAAGAAATGCATGACAGAAAACTAATTATTATCAAACACATTAACCATTTTACAGAAATAAAGGCATAAAAGTGTGGAGCAAATAAAGCAAACAGTAAATTATAGTCTTCATAAGCTGAAAACGAAGTGTTTTTATGACATAGCTGAGGTACCATAGGTTCCACTTGCTTTCCAGAATAATGATTATGATTTACATAGTTACCCAAGGGTAAATGTTTGGGGTATTTAATTTTGAATTAAAATTAAAACAGTTTAACTTACAAGTAGCATGTGAATGTTATTAGTATATTGTTAATATGGGTTTTAGTAAGTGTTTTTGTGTACATTCTGAATGAAAAAATTGTTTAAAGCCACAACATGCAGAGAATTGTAATTCTGCTTAATTCTTCCTGTCTTCTAGGATTATTCATAGGTCTCTGTGCTGCATGTTAATCTGGAGTGTATTTAAAGCATTTGGTTTTCTCTGCTAGTTCTTTATAAATAGAACCTCAGCAGAAGTTACAGTGTTGTGGGCAGTTAGTAGCAGTGAAGTATTCCTGGAGGAATTGCAGCTGTGTCTGATGGATGCAGTTAGGTTTGTGTGTGCTTAAACACATGAGGCTATAGAAAGTGACCCTGTGACCCTAAAGCCAGTAAAGCCATTGAGGGATCTATTAGTGAGAAGCAGTGGTTAGAAAATCTTTACAGTAGCTGCTAATGATCTTTTTGTCATTGTTGTACTGAGCAAATGCTCAGACACTGTCGTGTTTGTCTGAATTACCTTCTTGCTTCTCTGATTAATCTGCACTTCATATCTCATGTGAAAAAAAGAGCTGTTCCTGCTACGAGTGCATTCCTTGGATAAAGAATTTCAGTCATTCAGAACAAACCACTGCATGCTCTCTGTTCTGTTTCCCAAACCACTGTGTTTATTGGCAGGAATGCTTCTGTGGAAGTTCTGTAACCGTGCCAGAGATTGAGGGAGTTTTGTGGCTGAAAGAAGATGGTAAGAAATCTTGGAAGAAACGTTACTTCCTTCTTCGGGCTTCTGGAATCTACTATGTCCCTAAAGGGAAGGCAAAGGTATGCTACTTAAAGCAATTGCTCTGAATTGTTTATTGCTGCTAAACAGTGCACACCACAGTTGGCTTTAAGTTTTGGCTTAGCTGTGCCTTTCCAAGCACCACATCCCTTAATTAAAAGGCTGGCCTTATCATGGAAATATTGTGTGAATTTTTGTGGCAGCACTTGATGTGAAGGGTGTAACCCCAGTTTAAAAATACAAGAATACAGAGATCTGCTTCTTGAGTTAGTTTAGGGTTAGGTGTTCAAAAATACTTGAGGACAAGCTTTTGGTGAAGCTGGTCTTGGCTCAAGCAGAATTCAGATGGAGGACCAAATTGCTCTGCAAATGTCTATCATGAAGTATCAGACCAACTCCACGATCAGTCTGCTTAATTATTACTTTCATTATGTTTAGTTTGTTCATATAAATGGGATTCTTTTTGGACCAATTGGTGCTACATTTTTTGAAACTGGTAAATGTAATTCCATTTCTTCAGGATCACTTACTGCTGTTCTCTGTCTCAGTAATGTAAATAAGTAGAAAACCACTATAAATACATTACAGCTTCAAAGCTGAACTACAGTGAGTTCAAAGCATCCATTAATCCATCAGTCTTGACAGCATCAGATGATTCCCAGTACACGAAGTCCACCTTCCACATATCTGGGAACAAAGAGGAAATCTCTATCAGCACAACAGCTCCCTTTAGAGCTGAATGCATGTCAGATGTTCTTTCCATAATCTTTTGCTTCATTAAAACAATCTGTATGCAAGTAGCCTGTTGAAATTCTTTGCCCTACGCTCACTGCCAAACATCTTTAGAATTCTACTCACAGTCACACTGGAATTTGGACACCTTGATTATTACCAAGGTGAAATATAAGCAGCAGCTGATAACTTCCTGATCAACCAATCATACTTCTTTCTGCTGATACCTGCTCTGAGTAAACATTAGTAGTCCCTTGTAAAATGTCAAGAGGCAAAATGCAGACAAAACACAAAAACCCGACTGAATTCGGTTAAAAATGAAGGTGTGATGAAAGAGTTTATGCACAAATTTATCTCCTTGTGCTGGTAGTTTTTGAATACAATTGAAACTAATATTTGACCTTAACTAGGCCTTATATTAGTATTGGGTGTTAGCATTAGACTGGCTGTGTCAATGTGTGTGGATTTTTATAGAGATGCTTTGTAAATGACCATTTTTGTTTTTTCCAGGTCTCCCGGGATCTTGTGTGCTTTCTCCAGCTGGACCACGTCAGTGTTTACTATGGGCAGGACTATCGGAACAAGTACAAGGCACCCACAGACTATTGTTTAGTGCTAAAGGTAACACTGCAGCAGCTGCCTATACCTTGAACACACTCTTACTTGTTCTGAACCATCAGCTGCTTTTCATTTCATTCTCCTCTAGTTCCTGTATACAGTGTGAACAGTTAGTGAACAGTTGTTGCTTGTTCTCTGTGCTGGTTGTGACTTCAGAAACATTTTCATATTGCCCTGAATTGTTTTATTTCCAGAATGATGAGTACCAGTCTATTTAATTATTCATTATGCTCTAGAACATACACTAAAGTCTTCTTTTCCATTTGGCAACTCTATACCTTACAACTGTTTAGGTTCAAAGAGATAATACCCCTTGAAATGCTAATTCCAGGGGGTTATCTTCTCAGTGTAGGTCCAGAGTAGTGCAGAAATTGATATTAAAGATTCAAGCCTTTATGAACCAGCCTGAGGGAAAAGGGATGTTGTAAAGGAGGCAACTTCTGCGTGTAAAGGACAGGTAGAAAGAACAAGTAGCAAAAACTGTTATGAAACCAGTGACCTGATCCTAAACAGATCTAGTAACTTGTGTGCATCAAGTTATTTTATTTGCATCAACACATCTCCTAGTTTCTGTTGACTCCCACATAGTGTTCAGAAGGGTGTCAGTTCCTGCAAGGTAGCTGGGTACCAAGCTATTTTAAAACAGGCTTTCACACTGTGTTTGCAGCAAGTAAGGTGTCTTCATGGATTTGAAATGGTGCCAGTAACTATTGTTAAATGTAACATTTGTGTGCTAGTATATAAATTAACTCCTTGGTCCTAAGTGTCAGATATGTGAGAAGTTCTTTTATTTCTGTATAACCAAAGTTTTGAACAAGTCCAGGAGGAAGCTAGCTTGTTGGCAAAGTAATTGTATTTGCTTCTATAGACTCTTTGTTATACAACATGTATGTGAAGGAAGCTGGTAGTGAAAAATGAAAACAACTGTCTACTGTCACAAGAAAATTTGTTATATGTATTCTGTTTATGGACATAAAATTCTTATGTTCATTTTAAAATAATTGTGTTGAAAGGCAACAGGATAAAATATTCTGAAAAAGCTTAAAAGTTCTTTGATAAATGTTTCAGACAGTCTTCAGTAAAACTTAAATACCTATGATCCTCTAGCAAAACTCTATTGTGTCACTGAGCTGTAAGCTACCAGAGGAAATGATAAGAATTGCTTTATCCAGTTACACCAACAGCTGAGAACTGTGACTTCTACAGGACAGGAAACAAGTGAACAGTCCATCCAGGATGACTTCCAGTGTGTGATTTTTGAAAAACACACATTTGTTTCTTGACTGCTGAATTGATAAATGCAGTGCCTTTACATTTTTTATACATGCCTGTGGGAGCAGCAAGTATTTTGAGATGGTAGCCCTGTATCAGCAGGGTGGGAACCTTGAAGGCTCTGCAAGCTGAAAATGGAATTGTGCTTAACAGCATGTCACTTGGGAAGTGTCTCACTTAAGCCTGCAAAGGCAGAGAGGACCAGTGTGTCTGTTTTCCTCTAGTTTGGGGGATTTTTATTTGAGAGAAAAGTGAAAAAATCAGTTGTCTCTGTCAAGTGGTGAGTCAGTCCATAGGTACAGAAGACTCTTGGTGGTAGAAAGTACTACAGCCCTAAAATAGTGAAATATTGCCCTTTTTTTAGTGTTTCAAACTTGAAATCAGTACATGCTGGACACAGTGCCAAGTATGTTTGTGAAGCAATCCCCATTGAAATTCACCTTCTGAAATATTCTGGGACATTTTTTAGTGGGCTTAAATACAGAATACTGTTGAAGAGCTTCCAGCATTAGATTTATCTGCATAGACCTCAACAAATAAATGCTTTCCTTGCATTCCTAGCTATGAAAACATTGATGAGACTGTACAATATTTTTTCAGCATCCTCAGATCCAGAAGAAGTCTCAATATATCAAATATCTTTGCTGTGATGATGTAAGAACTCTACACCAGTGGATCAATGGCATCCGCATTGCTAAGGTAACCCCTAGGCATCTTACACTGTTGTCATGGGTAGTTTTCATCACCTGCTTAAAAACATTTACAGTTACTTAGCAAAATACATGGTCAATCTAATTTCTTCTGTTTAACTAGTCTGAACATGAACTGTAAAATCTTACATTTTTCATTCCTTAGCAAAATCATTAAGCTTTGATACAATAATTCAGTAACTGGGCCTTTTCTTCTTGTTTCTTCTGCACCCCTGTCACATGATGCAGTTCTGACTTACATCATGGGTAGATTTTAGCCAGCTCCTTTCAGATTTTGCAAAGAAGGCCTATAGGAAAGGAGAATTTAGAAAATAAAGTTGATTTCCAAGATCCTCATATTGTCTTAGTTTATTCATTGGCCTATTTCTTCCTTAACACTGTATTTTCTAGCATAAATAAATTGGTTTTTTTTTTCTTTCAGCAATTCACTAATACTAATAATATTGCCATAACTCCTTAACATAGAGTCTGTGTTGCTTTGGGGGGACTGGCAGAAGGAAACATGTAATAGAGAAGCCAGAGGTGGACCTCAACAGTCTGAAAAGAGTGCACAGCCTATTTAGAGTTGTTAAACTTGTTTGTCATTTTGCTTAGTACGGGAAGCAACTCTACATGAACTATCAGGAAGCACTGAAGAGAACAGAATCAGCATATGACTGGACCTCCTTATCTAGCTCCAGTATCAAGTCAGGCTCCAGCTCATCCAGTTTGCCAGGTAAGCAGTGATCCATCTCGTAATACAAAGATTCAATTGCCTTTGTTATCATCTGCTGACTGGATGCCTCAAGAGAGACTGTTGCAGGAAACAGACTGTTTCTGCAGAGTCTTTTATGCTATGTTTAGTCTAAAACATAGACTTTATCTACATTCATCTATATATATACACATACAGGTAAAAACCTGTTTTGCTATATTACTTGCAGTGATGTATGTGTTTGAAATGTGCATCACTTTCCTGTTCACCTCAAAAAAAAATATTTTTCTTATACTGAGAGGAGGAAACATCATTTCAAATTCCTGATGCCTCCCTGTTCACCTATTTGAAAAATCAAATTTATATTGTAATGATGCATAGAACATATACATGTAATTCTTAAACTGCTTTGTTGACTGAAATATTTGAAATTGGAAAATGAGAGATAGCCCCTGCCCAAAGGCAAAGATCCAAACAATCTCTTAAGAGAAAATTTTGAAAATACTGTTTTTGTTCCCATGCCAAATTGTGCATGCCTGCATTAATGTGCTCTTGTTTATCTCTCAGCAGAACTGGGGCTGATTTCTTGTTGCATGTAACAAATTAAAAGTTGATAAATGGTTTATTCTCTGTTCAGAGCTGACTGATGCTTTGGTGGGTTATTCAGAACCTTCAGGGGCTAGGTTCTTTATTGAAAATGTGCTACTGTGTGAAGGTGTTTGTCCACCACAGATACAGGCTGGGAAGTAATGCTACTGAATTGGACAGGTTCAGAGAGTAGCCTGTAAGAATGAGCCAAGCAAATGCAGCCTGACTGGGAAGGTACCTTCTTGTTTCAACTGTGTGGCATAGCAGTAAATTCTTGACAAAATCTACTGGCAGTTTCTCCATCCAAGCTGGGTGTTTTTCTGATAAAGTGTCAATTTTTGTAGGGATCTGAGCCACAGCCCACCAGCTGTGCATGTTCTGCCAAAGTTGCATTCCAACCTGTGCCAGGATAGTTTGGGATTACACAGAAAGCAGATGCCAGGCTGACTAAATTGGTCTGGCAGTGCCTGCTGCTGTCTTGTCAACATACCCTGTGGACCCAGAGCATCATCTGTGTTGGCTGCTTGCAGGATGCACACCAGTCCTTGTCTTGTGTTGAGGAATGGGTCATTGGAAGCAGTGTCCTGCCTTGGTTGGTACAGTTTGCCTGTTCACAGCTTGTGCCCAGGGTCCATTTTGAAGGTTGTGCTGGGAGGGAGTGCTGGAGAGAGCAGGCTGTGTGCAGTGCATGAAATGGGGCTTTTCCCAAAGTGCAGGGATGTGGCATGGTTCTGAACACATACAGCTCCGTTGTGATTTTACTTTGAAACATATCTGACATGCTCTCATCCATGTGCAGCTTCAGGTTTAGTTAGTACCAGGCATTTGTTGCACTGTTTTATTTTCCAGGTGGTAATGGCCTGGATGTGAGCTAGAGCTTATGCAGTCGTTACTGGGAGCAGTCCCCTCAGGGGACGTGTTTAACAAGTCACACAGGGGAGTTGCATTGTAAGTGTACTGACATTACCCTTACATTCAGAAACATATGCTAACTGTTCCTTAACTTTTTTGTCTGGACAGAATCTCAATCAAACCATTCTAATCAGTCTGACAGTGGAGTTTCTGACACGCAGACAGCTGGACATGTCCGTTCCCAAAGCATTGTCAGCTCCATGTTCTCTGAGGCCTGGAAACGAGGCACTCAACTGGAGGAATCCAGCAAGGTAACAAGAAGACTTTAACTTGAGAACCAACACCCAACAAAATGTATGAGACAGGGTGTTGTATCTCTTCCACCTCTGTTCTGAGTGGCATTTCTTCTCTGTTTTACATGATTGATTTACACTGCTATACGATTGTTTTTTAGGATTCACTTTTTCAGGTAATTTAGCCCTGCAACTTTCTGCTCTTTCTTTTATTTTTGTGCATAGAAGCTTTTTATTCTTTGAAGTCATCATACAGCCCCTTTCACAGAGTCCTATTTACTAATGTTGAATGAAGACAAAATAAAAAGATAAGCTGTTAACAAGTTGAATGAAATTCTTTCGCTAAGATCTTTCTCCAGTTAAGTAGCCACATCTTTTCTTTGTAAGGATGTGAATAACTGGGGCCTGAAAGCAGGTATGAATATTTTGAAGTACTTCAGTAGTTTTTACTCAGAAGTTTTCTGTTATATTAGGTGGAAATGGAACCAGTAACCTCAGATATGATCAAAACAAAAGTACTGACATTGTCAGCAGTTGTGGATTAAGGCCAAAGTGGTATCTTGTGTTGCTGGTAGAGAGTGATAAAAGACTTTATATCCTTGAGGCTGGGGCTCAGGTCTGTTGTGGTTTGGTTAGTTTTCTGTTCTTTCTGTGGTAAACTGTTGTAGTTCCTGGGGAAGATTTCCATGCACGGGAGAAATTCTGCTGAAGCTGGTTTGTTGTCAGGTTTGAAGGAATCTCCAGGTTCCTGAAGAGCCTTGATGTGGTTAGTTGTAGCAGCTACTTGTGGAAGTGCACTGTGAGAAGCTGTCATTACTTCTGTAAGTTCTGAATCTTCCCCAGACACCAGGTTCAAGCTAGAGAAGCAAGCTTTTTGAAACTAAACCCACAGGTCAATATACCTGGCACTAGTGCTTCATATAAATAACTAAAAATAAGATAACTTATCACCTTTTCAAATGAGAAAGCATATGACAATGTGAAAGCTGACTTGGCTGCATCCTTTGGGATTCATAACTTTTCTGTAATGCCTGCTGGCTTGGAAGTTGTCTGATTCTAATAGCAATGTAGTACTCAGTCCAGGAATGTAGCTTGCTAAATTGTGGTCCAAGTTTTTCTACTGCATGAGTGCAACATGTGGTGCATGTCCATCAGCAGATGGCTCCTGTGTGGGTATAGGATGCATCATTTCTGCAGGAGTGAGCTGCACAAGACGGGCCATTTGCTAGCAGGTATCCAATGAAGGTGAAAGAGTACTGCTGTGAGAACGATGATGTTGCTGTTTCCTCAAGTTTTGGATTCAGTGGAAATCCTGCTGCTACATACACTCACTGTGAGATTTTAAGCAAAAGTTTGAAGTTCACTACTTTGGGGTTGCTGTTGTTCTTAATCAAGTCTGTAGTGCTGCTGGAAATAGCTAATCTAAATAAACCCCAAGAATTGTTATGCTACCTGATTAAAGCCATGTTAAAAATAAAATATTCAAAATGCTTCCTGTTGAGGGCCATCCATGTATCAAGATTTCAGCAATTTGAATTCCTTTCTGCAAATCCAAGAAAAGGTATATTTCTTCACCTATATATGCATAACACAGGTAAATGAATTGCTTTAAAACTTCCAAAGAATCCAAATGAAGTGAACTGTATAAACTTACAGAAGCTGTGTTAGACAATTGAGTGATTTGGTGATAAATTTACTTTCAGTGAAACTACAGAGTAAATCTGGCCCAGGGAACTGGAATAACTAGGAAATCAGACTGCCAGTGGAAAATGTTAAACTGTGTGGCAAGAAAGGCAATGGCAGTGTTGAAGAACTGTAATTTACATGGGAAGGTGTAGCAGTGGTACTGAGATGTGCTTTAGTCAGATTAGTCTCCAGTTAGCTCAGAGGCAGCTTTGCTACAGTGCTTTGGTGTCAAAGCAAACTTTCCTCCGTGTCCCTTCCCCTTGTGCAACAGCTCTGTCCCTCCTTGTCAGCCTTGGCTCATTGCCCACAGAGCATGCTGTGACTCAGCAGGGACATGACACTGGTGCTCTTTTCAGCCAGGGTGTTGTACTGGTGCCTCAAGAAATTAATAATGGGCGAGTTCTGCCCACTTCTCCCTCATTTACCAGTTGCCAGCAACTTCGCAACAATTTCTTGAAGTCAAAAACATACTGAGATTCCTAGAGATCTGCCATATTTGACCTAAATTTGCTAACCAGTCCAAAAGCATGGGAAAAGAGATGGCAAACAGTTCAATTGCAAAAGTTTGTTTTCTTAGGGAAAAATAGCTTTAAGAAAAAAAAAAAGCACAGTTGGTATAAAAAGAGATACTATTGTTTTTATAGCATTTTTTTAGAATTCCATATAGTCATGAAGATGCATGTTACAAATAGGAATTGCTAGTATGCAATAAGTAATTTCTCAAGGTACACAGAAGGACATCACATAATTATAAGGACAAAAAAAGGACAAATCTCTCTCAAGGTTCTTCTGTAAACAAAGTATCACAGTCTTCTCATCACATGTTTCTGAATGTTGAATTTAATTTGATTCTGTGGAGATGGGGGGGGCTCCCCCTCCTGAGATGCTCCTGTCTTCAATGGGTGTAAGGAAAACACCTCCCTCTTTCAAATATATCTAAGATTAGGAAAAACTTTTCCCAAAATGCAGATAATCTATCTGCTTCGTATTTTGAAAGATGGCTCTTTCCCCAAAGAATACTTTATTCATTTGTTCCCGATTGGGCAGTGAAGAGCTCATTAAGTCTCATTTTGATTGTTAGATTTTGAACACATTGTTTCAAATGGTATGCTACAACAAATACCCAAATGCATGCTCACTGGGTCTTCTTTAAGGGACAAATTAAAGATTCCCCAAGGTCTTGCTATTCAGGGATAGCTGTTCTGTTATGCCTTCATCTCCCTCTCTGTTTTATGCCGCCTTTATTTTTCCTGTTGCCTTTTGCTGTCTCAGGTGTCAAAAGTGAAGCTCAGCACAACTAAGGGCAGCACACCCATGGTGCCTTATACAGGGCACAATTAAGGTCAGGTGGTGCTAATTAAAAATGCATTAACCTGGGTGATTGGAAAAATGGTAATTGACAGACTAACACTTGCAAGAATTCATGATTTCTGTTTTGTAATGTGAACACACTGATTCAGTTCCAGACCTGTTGATATTCTTGCCTTCCAGACCTAATGTGACAGGTAGAGGCACACCCCATGCTTGTTGTAAAATCACTGTTTATTGCTTCTGACTCCAATCCTTTTGGTGGAGTTCTGCACATCTCGACACTGTGCACCTGTGTTTTGAACAAAGCAATATGCAAATGGGCTCTTCCCGTGCAGATGAGCGTAACTGGGCTAACTCATTGCAAAGTGTCTACTAACAAGGTATAGGTACCCAGTGTGGTCAGTTCAATGGTGATGATGTATTTCTAATGCATGTTTCTATGCTGTGCACTGGGAAATTCACAACTTGGTCTGCAGCCAACACACTTTGTATTAGGAGGATGTTTATAAATTTGAATAATGCAATTATAATTTTAATTTTTAAGAGGCATGTAGGCTTACAGTTTTTGAGAAACAACTTGAGCACAACCCAATGAGTAGACTAAAAATACTGCCTGCTGCTTTCCCAATTGATCCTTCCATTAGTCAGCTTTTCCCTGTTTTTTCCTTATTTTTCCTGCTTAACATACGAGTTGCATGTGTAACTCTCCTTTCCCAAGTTTACTTTGTTTTGCAGATGTCTAAACATTTCCTTCTGGGGAAATTTTCCTAGGAAAACTTGGTTCTCTTTCTTTTTCCCTTTTTTTCCTTGCCAGTTGTGGGTAGCAGAGCATGTGAAGGAAAAATATCTCAGGAGTATTCCTGTGCAGAGCTTGCTCTCAGTGTGTTTTAGAGCAGTTCAGGATTTCTGCATTTTGTAACACTGAGCAGTGTAAGGCCTGAACTAACAGATGTGAGGATGTGACATGCTCTGGGAGACCGTGTGTGCTTTGATTCCAGTCATACTGAGCTGAGCTGTCCTCTAGCTCTGCCTCTGTCTTCTGTCATGGCCTGGGGGGCTCTGTTTGGGTCCTGACGCTTGCCCAGAGGAGGCCAGTGATCCTCACGGGGTCCCAGTGCCTTTGGCAGCGATGTGACAAGGCTGGCGCGTTTTCCCTCCGGCAGTCAGCCTCGCTGGGAGCGCAGCTGGCTCCGCGGACCTCGGCCGGCTCCCCTCCCGGCCTGCCCCATCCCCTTGCATGCTCCAGGCTTGTCAGTGTATGGAATTGCCTCTTGCTCCAGTGTTTGGCTAATAATTCTTGCATGCTGTAATCTGCCACTTAATTTTTAATGTTGGGCACATTTAGACCTTGACTTTATAATCTCTTTGTCTCTTTCCCTCTCCCTCCTTCCCTCTCTCTTCTTTTTCTCCCTTTCCACTTCACTAAAAATCCCTCCCCCATAGGCCCGAGCAGAGCCTGCAGGTCGGCCCTTGGTGTCTGTGGCAGCTCCCGTGTCCCCGCAGACGAAAGCGGTGACGCCC
>VYXF01007245.1:847225-914585 GCA_013397295.1 Polioptila caerulea
GGCCCTACCTCCCCCCCCCCCCCTCCCCAGTTTAAATGCTTGAAGGCAACTTGTCTTTTAGGAGATTTATCTTTAGGAGATTTTGGAATTCCATTTGCTACAGTGGAAAATAATTTCCTTCCAGCTTTCCCAAGATGCCAAAGATGCATTCTGAGCTAAATTCCAGGTATGAAGATGTGTGTACACCAGTCTCTTGTTGCCAGGGGTCTCATACTGCTGAGCTCTAGCACATGCCTGGTGAGAGAACAAGGTGCCAGCCACTCTTAGATGTTGTGTGTCCCTTGCCTTTAACCAACACTAGGAACTGGATACACACTTGCAAAGGACAGTTCAGCAAACAAAGCTGTGCCCATGGCACCCTGCTGGCTGATTTGGTGCAGCACAATGATGCTTGTACTTCGAAAAGCAAAACTAAATGTTTTGTCACAAGTTGTAATTGGAAATCTTAGGCCTCCTAGTGGACTGCAGTGGACCAGAAATGAACTGGAGCAGCAGTTGGGTTTATAGCTTACACTAATTGTTACCAGTTACTGGGAATATTCTGTATAATACTGGAGATGCGAGTGTAAGAAGTGTCATTGCAATGATGATTTGTCTGTGCAGCAAACTTGTGCTGAGTGCTGTAAATACATTCATGTTTACTGCTTTAAAAAGAAAATTGCACATTTTATCTTTCAATGGGATTGCCTCCCCTCTTCTTTCCTTTCCAAAAAGAAAAAAAAAAATTAAATCAAAGCTCTTTTAGACTGATAGCTTCAGGTTGGGGGGAGCTTTGCCATATTATAAATATATATAAATATATGTATAAATATACTTTTTTAAGCATGAGAGAGGACAAAAGAAATACTACATTATAGAGTACCCAATATAGATCATTATACAATGGAATATGCACAATTCAATAAAGATGTAGTTAAATTTAATACTCTGTTTTAATCCTCTGTCTTGCAATTTTCCTTTTTCCTGAGCTCAGAACCCACTCTGTTTTCAGGTCCTCAGTGGTTCCTCAGCAGGGTCAGGCAGCTGATGGCCTACAGCTGTACACCATTCCTGTGCTCACTCCCAATGGAACTGCTGCTATTCCTCTGCACAGCTCTCCTGCTGGCCAGAGCTGGCTGTCCCAGCCACGTGCTGCACACCACTTACAGGTCTGAAGAGCACCCTGTGTGAAGGCTCACCTTTTCCATCTGCCCCTTGCCTGGGCTTGCAGAGTCCTGCCCAGCTCTGCTCACAGGGAACAGCTGCTGGCTGGGAAGTGCTGCTGTGGCCCCACGCTGGGGGCTGTAGGAACACGGCTGGGAAATGCTCTCAGCCTCAGCAGCAGAGATCTGACAACTACATGAGCGAGTGCAGGAAAGGGGGAGTCCCACAGAGGCTGAGGAGCTGCTGAAGGCAGCAGGCTGGATGCCAAGGTTTGTACCTCTGCTGTGGGAAGTGCTGTGCTCAGAGACCCTCAGGGACAGGGCTCCTGCACGCAGAAGCCACAATCCCTGGCCTGAGAGCGTTGAAGTCTGTAGCCAAAGACAAGAAATGTGACACGGCTGTGGCACGCTCACAGAACACATGAGGTGTGCTTTGTTCTTTTTATTTAGGGCTCATAACAAGAGGGTTTAGTACACAGCAACAGTTAATTCCAAGTACAATTAAAAAAATTTAAAAATTGGGTTTTGCACTCACTGGAAGGTGGTTCAAATGGCACACACACTAAAACGTTACTGGTGGCATACAGCTCCCCAGAGTCCTGCAGGCTTGGTCACTTACAGTGGGCTCTGCATCCATCCACTGCATCAGCAGTGCCAAAAGCAAAAGCACAGCGTGCTGCTCCAACTGCAAACCAAAGAGGGGGTATCTGCTTTCAGAAAAAAGTGCATGGACAAAATCCATGTTAGACACTGACATCTCCAGAGAATTCATAGAAACTACTTGTCCATGCAAGTTGCAAAAGACATTTTTTCAAATGTGAAAAGCACTTGTTCTTTACAAAAAAAGCTCGGACATGTCAGCACTTACAGAGGCGCTGTAATGGAAATAAATTTGTACATAGCTCTTCCTATAAGTCAATAGTGGTAGGATTCTTCAGAGGTGTAAAGAAAAAACTGGAACAAACGTACTGCACCCATTTCAGTAGGGTCCCCATGTCAGTGTTCAGCAGGGTCCTGGGTGTAGGCTTACCTCTGGAAAGCAGGCTGCTGCTGCCATCACTGCCTTGTAATAAGCACAGGTGCTAATAAAATTAGTATATTTAGAGTACCAAAAAAAAACCCCAAAGTCTTCCTGCATGGGCTGGAGATTACACAAAACACATGGGTGGGGTTTTTTTTGAATGAAAGCAGAACACCATGATCTGTGAATTATTATTTCTAACAGCAGTTGTCAAACCTTGGCCGCATCAAGCTTTCAGCATGTCCCGATGGACGTGAGGTGGGGGTCCCACTATGCTTGAAGTTTTAACATCAGCAGTAGGCAAATAGGGCTGTTACTACACACTGACTTCAGCTACTGTGGGGGGAAATCCCCAAAACAAACCACACGTTGTACCCTTCTTGTACTGTTCTGACCTCTGTGTAATAACCATTTTATCCAGAAAATGCAGCTGTGCCAAATACTGGGAGATGCCAGAAGCTGGGGAAGGTGAATACACCTGTAAGCACAGTAAATTCTTGTAACTGGCACCCCAGAAGCTGCAGCCCATGATCCTGCCGGTGCTCAGGTTTCCACCACCACCTTCCCTAGAGGTTAGTGTTGTAAATACTTGCCTTAGTGAATGCAACAGTGCAAGGTACTGAAGTCTCTGCATGGGGTTTGTAATGCTTCCTGAAATGCTGCAGTGCTTCACCTGTGACTTGCAATACTCTGAAAGCAACTACTGCTCCTAGTAAAGCCACAGCACCATGGTCTTTTCAACAGCATCCTCTAAGCAGCTTCCAAAAAGGGCCTGCAGAGAATACAGAGGTCACCTGTTTTACACAACATCCTGTTGCACCTCTAGGAGGAGAAGGTCTGTAAATGCTCCCAGTTTACTAAACCATATAAAGTTCCACCCTTTCCAGAAAGGAAAACATGGAAGTTCTGCTCTATGCCTGGAGCCCACAGATGTAACTAATAACAAAGCAAGCTTGTTTCCAACGAAGAGGCACAGCCACAGGATCTGCTAGGAAGTGGTGGAAGTTGCTAGGAAGAGCACAGCATTAAGTCACCATCAAGCACAGGTGGGAGACACCAGAGAAGCACAACAGTATCAGTGCACAGTCCTCTTCCACCTCTAGTCAACAATATGCACATCCACAGCAGGCAGGCAGCCCACACAGCCTCTGCTGGAAAAGCTCCTCATTTTCTTTTCATGATAAACTGAAATACCCCAGGTAAAAGTGGCACTTTTCAGAAGCTGTATTACTGCCACTGTTGACCAAGAACCCTGGCTGTCACCAAGAACCCTCAGCAGCAAGAAAAGAAAATGCCCAGCAGCTGTGAAAGGAGAACAAACTGCTCTAGCAAGAACTAGCTGGGTCTAAGCCTTTCTGGCACCCACGAGTGAGCCACCCAGCCACATACCACAGGACCTGTGGTTCACACCAGCAGATGTCTCCAGACACTTTCATGACATCCAACTCAACTATCTGCAAAGACAAGCTGAATTCCAGAAACATGGTCAGCCTCCTGGTAACACACACCAAGCTCTGTCATCTACCTCAGGGCCAAGCCACACTTGTCCTTCAGTGACAGCAGTGGCCCTTCAGTGCCTCAGTGTGTGTCTGTGTCTAACCAGTCAGACCAGCAAGTGATCCAGCATTGCTTCAGCTCTCTGGTACCTACTCCAGCCAGTGCACATGGACACACCCTCAGGACACTCAGGCATAGAATCTGCTGGTTGCCTCTCCTGCCCTTCTCAGCCCTCTGCTGCAGCAGCTGGGGGGAAGGGCAAAAGGAAGGGAAAGAATGGGTGAGACACATGCAGCCTCAGCTCTCTCTCTTGGGCTGGAATGAAGGCACCAAAATGAAGCCGTTTCAGCACTAGATGTGGACAGGCGCAGTCAGACCTCCTCTCGTGCAGGCACAGGACACAGAGGCAGCTGGAGTTAATAGCTTTGTCCCTGGCACCAAGAGGAAGGAAGAAACCTTTGATACACAGCAAACCAAGGCAAAACACACCGCTAGAGGATGCTGAACAATTTCTGTGCACAATGAACACAGCTGGCTGGGCTAAGGCAGTTCTCATAAAGGGAGAAACATATACATTTTGGCCATTCAGCACTCTTTGGGCTATGCTGGAGTGTCTCCTTCCCCCATCTCTCATGCATACACACTCCTGCTTCAACAGCCTGTGATGCAGAACACCATGAGCTGTGGCAGCAAAACTCAGCAGTGAAGAGATGTTGTGCACCTTATTTAAAATACTGAGGTGTTTCTCCCCCACTCCCCATTTGCCACCCCCTTTTAAAATAAACCTGTAAATTAAAAAGGGGTGGGGAAGAGAAGGTTTTGGACAAGGAGAAGTACAAGGGACAAAACTGGAAACACAACCCTCACTGACTTTACTAGCATGCAATCTATGTAACATTAATATACAAAGCCTGTTTACCTTGGCCTGGTCTATGACCATTACATCACATCATCCCCAAACGAGCAACAGAATTAAAATCTGTACAAAATAAAAATATGCATAAAACTCAACAAATTTCTTTACATTAGTACTGCATAATAAAGCATAAAACCAGCAGGAGGTGACCCAGAAATTCCATCCGCAGCAGTTCTTGCAGGATAAACAATCCATGTACTATCAGCAGGGGCCAGACTAACCCCTGGCCCATCGGAACAAAGCCAGTTCTTCAGGAGCTGTCACACATTCCACTTTCAGAGTTTGGCAGCCTCATCTTCTGTGCTGGGCTCTGGCAAGTGTTCATCTCACACTGCTCTGCTCTCACAACACAGAAAACTTGCAAGATGAAAACCAGCTGATTGAAGATGAAGTATCACCCACAGTGGGACTACACACTACCCCACCCACCTGCCAGAAGTGTTCAAGCACAAGCTCTTGCTCAGATCGGGTTAAGACAAGTTTCACTAAAGTGTGACCTGCCAGCTGCAGCTTGGGTGCACAGGCAGAGGTTCAGCTCTCCCTTAGGAACTCATTAAGCTGCCCTAACGATGCATTTGAGCACTGTGGGCTCAGTTTTTGCCACATACCAAATATATCCAAGGCAAGAGAAGCCAGTAAAGCTCTGATATTCCTGGAAAACAACTGCCCTGTAAGCACCAAAGGCTTGTGAATGCTGCTGTTCAATCACCTTTGCTACAAGCACCACCTCCCTGTGCCAAAAGCTTAGACCTGCCCAATGACACTAGAAACAGTTATTCCAGTGACTGCACAACCAGTGGTTCTGGACTTGCTTCCACAGAAATTATGTGCTGAGGGAACTGAACATGGCTGCTTCTCTTAGTCTTGCTGCAAGAAAACTTTTCAGAGAGTAAAAGGCTTAAAAGGTATCCGTTCTGGCACTCATCCCAAACAATGCTGTCAGCTTCCAGAAAGAAGACAACACGTGGATTAGAAGGGAGAAAGCGACTTCTATCTGCACACGAGTTTTTTCCAAGTTGTCCTTCCTGCAGACTTTAACCAAACCAGTTTCTTGTGCGCTGTCACAGGAGTTCCACAAGCTCACAGCAGGTGGTCACATTCCTCCATGGCCTACAGACACACCTATTTGTTTCTTCCTTCTTCCCCTCTAAGCAGCTATGGCACCTCCCTGCCCTGGCTGGCACCAAAGCTGCAGCTCCAGGCTGGCACTGGGGGCTGGGTCAGTCACCTGTCCTGGTGCCAATGCCATCACACACCAGCCCCGCTCTCCTGTGCACTGCTCTGTTTTAACACCGGCCGCTCTGGCTGCAGCATTGTCTCACCCTGGACAAGCACTCTTGGTACCAGCTAGAGCTTGGCCAGGTGACAGTCTAAAGTTGCCCAGGAAGATGCCC
The DNA here is from genome assembly GCA_013397295.1 of Polioptila caerulea. Classification (NCBI taxonomy): domain Eukaryota; kingdom Metazoa; phylum Chordata; class Aves; order Passeriformes; family Certhiidae; genus Polioptila; species Polioptila caerulea. The sequence continues at coordinate 853,196 of VYXF01007245.1, forward strand.
TTGCCCAAGAGGCTCTCGCAATACAGGATCAGCTCAATTGCTCAATTTGCAGGCTAACAAGATTTAACAGGAAATTTAATTAGTTAATGCATGATAGTTACCCAAAGGTAACATTTAGAGGTTCCTAAGGGCAAACAAGTACAACCATCACTTACAGTGACCTGCTGAGTACAATCACTGAGCAGAATTTTTAACTGAGACTAGATTAGAAAGCCAAGTATCATCACAAGGGGCTACAGAGCCTTCACTTGGTATTACTCCATCCCAAGCCACCAGTACAGCTCAAAATATCTATTATAATAAACAATGGAGAGGGCTAGGGGAAGAGCTAGGACTACTACTAGTTACTGCTTGGATTTCCATGGGAAACCAGTACACACAACAGCCCTTTTTACTTCCACTGAAGAGATTTTGGCAACAGACATGAAGACGACAATTGCCGTTTGTCCTGCCTCTGCACAGGGCTCTCACAGTACATATGCAAATCTAGTCATCAAGTACAAAATAGCCAATTTACAATACCTGATTGGATTTTTAAGATTATATTGTGCATAAAACTAAAGCTGGGGGCAAGTTTCTCTAGTGCAAGCAGGCATGAGTGGATTTGAACCTTAGATCACACCCCCTAGAGTTAATGCTCAGACCCCAGGAGGACCTGTAAACTTTGTTTCGCCTTCACCCTCAACGGCATCTGTGAGTTCTGTCTGAACCAGCAGCAACCATGGCAAGGAGCTCGCTGTGGAGAGGAGCACAGTTACATCAGTGCAGAACACAAAACAAATATGTGGCATTCAGAAGATGAGAAATGGGGGTGGGGGTCCTCTGGGCTGCAGCCATCTGAATTGTCTAAACTGAAAGGTGAGTGAATGAAAGGTGGCTCTGCGTGCCCTGTGTCGGCCTATGTGTGCAGAGCAGCTGCAGAAGTGTTTATGCTAAAGATGCACCCAGCTATCTGGAAGTCAGTTACAGGAACGTCTCTGTGTAGAAATCCCAGTGTTTGCTAGCACACGACTGTTCTTCCAGCTGCACAGGAGTGTAGTGTAGAAACAGGAGGGACGTCCACTGGCCAGTAACCTTCACCACAAGCATCCAGGACATCCCCAGTGCCAGGCACTGCTTCCAACAGTAGTACCGTGAGGGCACACAGGATTCCTGGGACAGATCCCCAGGCCTGTCGGGAGTCAGAATTCAAGTGACGTATGAGCTAATCAATGAGTTTGTTACATCTGAATGGGTCAGCTTAATTCAAAGTCAGATAGCTCAGGATAGCCTCTGCTGGCAGCTGAAGAGCCATTTGTTCTAACAACTCAAATCACTATTGTCTTATCATGAGGGGGAAAAGAAAAAAAAAGAACAAACTAAACTCAAAAGAGTGGTTGTTACAATTATCCTTCATTCAGTTATACTGGATGGGGCCCCAGAGGCTGGTGGAGATCTGGAAGCCCTGACAGCTCCTGCAGCAGGAGATGCAGTGTTCTGTCCTCTGGTCTTCACTCTGAGTAATGCATGATCGACTCCACATAGTTCCCCGGGAACAGCCCCGTCACTCCGTTCATCACCCCCTCATACCAGCCATCATCATTTTTCTTGATGACGTAAATGATGGCACCTTCCTGAAATGAGAGCTCATCTTCCTTGTCCTTGGTGTAGTCATAGATTGCCACCACTAGGAAAGAACAGAATGTGACTATTAGGAGATGTAGGGGAGAAGGAGGAAAATCCAACCACCCTCCCTCATCCAAGCACTGCCTCACCTGTGTGTGTGCAGAGTGACCTGCTGAGAGAAATAGTTTCTTCCACCCCCTTTTGTACAAGCTCACGCTTTGAAGCACATGAGCCAGGACTCCTTTAACTCCTCTATTCTCACTATTTCCAGACCCACCAGAGGAAGTGTCCAACTGTATGATAAACTTCTGGTGTGGAACGATCCAACAAGGTGGTTGGGAATCCCCATGGCTATGACCACTCAGAACTAATCTCAGATCTCAGCACAGCTAAGAGCAGGAAAACATGGAAGAGGGAGTGCAGTAAAAAGCTCTCTTCAGGCCACAGTACAAATGAGCCAAGGCTCATGTCCCAGACTTCCATCTACCTTAGCTACTTCCACACTGAAGTGTGCATGTGCATCTCCATATCCAGCCACTCCTGGGGCACACAGCACCAAAGTGGGTGAGTCCCTGTTAGGAGCCATGAAGAAGGAAGGTGGAAATGTACACAGAGTGTACCAGGACATTCTTCTTACAGCTGTAGAATATTTTACCAATGTCACGAAAGTTACTAGGAAAGGCAAATTGGAAATATGAAAGAGAACAGTCCTGAAATGCCAGAAAATAGACATCAAATTGAAACATTTTTCCAATCTCGTTGCTATCATTATGTGTTTCATAGAGAAAGTTCGTTATGCCAGACTCTGAGTACACAAACAGCATCAATCACTGCTTTGAGCACTTGGCAATGAAACATGCAGTGCTGCCACTAAGGAAAAAAAAGTGTTGGACAGGGATCCTAAAATATTGTACCGGGGATGGATGGAAAGATACTCTAAACTAAAGCAAGGATTAAAAATGAACAGCATGTGTTCATAAATCCACTGTCCAAGAGTCCTAGTGAACTCATCATTCTTCTCGAAAGAAAAAAGGTCATTTCCTTTTGAGGGAGCAAAGGAATCAACACAAACCAACACTAGGGAAACCTGAATCCAGAAGAGATTATAAAATATACAAATCAATCCCAGTGGAAAATAAGGGTATGTACAAGTTGGTTTTTTTTTCATGTGACTAGAGCATATTTTAAAAACACACATTGTTAGCTCTACAATTGTGACAGCAGTTGTTAAGTAACCTATTCTGTCCAGTTTTAGACATATAATTCTAAGAAAACAAAACACCAATGGAGAAACAAGTACATTTTTAGCTTGAAAACCTAGTGTATGAACACGAGGCATTTAAGTTCTTCAAAATTCCTTTCTAAAGGTTTTGAAATTTCTTCCTAGAGTCACTGTGCTATTTTTCTTCACTCTCTTGATGACAATAATAATAATCATCATTATCCAAGGATCATGGTAACTTCCAATTCCTTTCTTTCTAACTTTTAACTGTACTCTATTCCCCTTGGATACTGAATGGATTCATTATTTCATGATCACAGGAAGGAAACTCTTCCTTAAGTTTGTGAAGAAAGTTTGCTTCTTGTTAAGCCTCATAAAATACACCTGAAGCCTGGTTTTGTTTTAATATCACCACTGCTTCCTCCAGCATGTTATTTGTGTACTGGCAACAGTCCTCACTCTAAAAGGCTGTTAAATCCTTCTGTCTGTAGTCCCACCAGTTCAAGCTGTGAGCTTGTCACATGCCCCGAGTTATGAGGAGTCCAGGCCAGTATTGTAAGAAAAGGCTCCAGATGAGACAGGAAGCAGCAATACTGACTCAGAAGGTGGCATCCTTCCCTGTCAGCCTGAGCCAGGGCCTCTTTTAGTTTCTGCCTGAATGTGTTTCAATGCAGTTATGAAAAACAGAAATACTCATTTAGGTTGATAATATTCTAATCAGTGATCTTTGGTTCTTCAACAATTACACAGAGTTTGGCTGAACTCTCTTAGATCCAATTGACCACAAATGTAGGCTAGGCTGATTATCCAACTGGAATCTATGAACACACTTTCTCTAGGTGGTTTAAGTGCAACTTTTCCTTCTGGACAACCATTTCCATTCATCTGATTTGCAGAGCCAGATCATTTTTTTATCTTTTCCTGCCATAGAGCTCAATGGAAAGCTGCAGTGCGCATCCCTGGACACTGCAGGTTGGCTGTTGCTATACTGTCACATGGCAGTGTCCTCAAGTTCAGCATCCCCAGTAACTATTTCCTACTGAACAATTTCTCCATCTGTTCCAAATGGATCTGCTATTCACTTCCATCCTCAGCTGCAGGCTAGAGGATATCTTAATGTTGAAGGTACCTCCCACACTGCTTGACCCTCTACAGTATTGAAACCGGTTCCAACACACAGCAGCCCTCTGCATTTGACATCTCTTTGGTGTCCCAGCTTCTATTGCAAAGGTCATCTACTCTAACCCTATAAGAGTGCTCCCATATGAACATAAATAGGAGAATGGTCATATCAAAAGTACCAGTACAAATCCTAAGAACTGGGAATTCTCCTTATTGGGAGTAAATGTGTTGGAAGAGCTACTTACTTTCATCTGTTTTGTCCACTTTGAATCTCGTGGCACAGAATACTATTTATAGGAATTTCATGAGTTGCCACAGGATAAATTATTTTGCTGAATAAGGCATTATAATCCCCAGCAGTCTAAGTAATATGTTCTTTGACTATTAAAGTCCTCTTTTAGTATAAGGTTTCTCATTAATTTTAAAGCTTCAAAGCTTGCTACAAAAAACTCACAGCCAAGCACTTCTCTCCCAACTCTCCACCAAAGCCACCAAATCTCAAGATATCGACTGAGTAGAGCTATTCATGTTACTACAACAGAATCCACACCTATGTCAATATCTCATTTTTTTCTGGTATCCTAAAACTGCTATTTAATAGTTCTTCACACACTGAAAGTAATTGTATTTTCTATTACTTTTAAGAATTTCTAAAAACAGACTAACCTTTTAGGTGTTTTGGTCATCTAGTTCTAAAAATACAGATCAAAATCTTGGTTTTGCATGGGTCTCGACATCAATAGAGACAATGTTTGGCTTCTTATACATTTGTTCTCCACAGGAAACATTTTCTCACTACAAGCCTGACTTTCTCCAGCTTATCTTTAGACTCCCCTTTAGAGTTTTGCTATCCCATGTGAGATGGAACAGATCTGTACATACATGCACTGATATAAATTATTTTAGTTCCCAAGCTCATAAAGTCCCACAGGAAAGCAGAACAGAACTATCATTCAAATATCATTATTTCCTCAAACAGAAAGTTGTTTCTCAAGGCACGTGCACAGCCCCCCCCACTTTGCATCAGTATGAGACACTACAAACACGCATCAGGGCCTCTTCTTTCTCCTTTGCTACTGACTAAAGTGCTGTAATATCAAATACTGGTAGGAAGGAGTCTAGGCAGACTCCATGTCCAAAAGCAGGATGGCAGGAGCCCATACAAAAAGTTGTTACAAATACAAGCCTACTGTCTCTTCTAGCTCCAAACCTACCCTTCTCTAGGTATGTCCTCGGTGCCCAAGGAGGGTCCTCCTCAGCATAGGGATCACTGTACTCCACCACAGCTGCTTCCTCCTCCTCATAATCCTCGGGAGGTGGCGGTGGAGGGGGAGACTCATCAAACACCGGCTCATCCACAGGTGGTGGGGGCGGAGGAGTGTCTGAAACTGAAAAGAAGTTAACAGTGCAACTGTGAAAATGTCTCTGCAACCAAGGTAAGTGCTTCCAGTAATGCTCTCCCAACTAACTGCAGTGGGACTGACAGTTATAACTTGTGAAAATACACTGGAGACAAGAAAATTCAGAGAAGGAAGGACCAGGTACCTCCAATATGATTATTTCTTTTTCCCACCCCTCTCAATTTCAGACAAACTTGCAGAGGCAATAGAGAACGCAGAATTCTGGCTATAAACAGACAAGTCTTACATCAACTCAATCCAAAAGCCACATCCAGTAATAAAACATAGCAGAAGGAAGCAGCAAACTTACTGTTTTCTTGAACTCTGGCCACAAATCCCATTAGTGGTAACTGTGGAGTTACCTGTAGGATGGAGGGGGGAGGAGGAGCAAGGGATGCTGCCACAGAAATTAAAAAAAGAGAGGCATCCAGTTAGAAACACAACAAAGCAGCAAACAGGAAAGTAGACATCATCACCACTCAGACAGTGCAGCAGGCTGCCAAGAAGCTGAGATAAAAAGACTGACATTTAAAGAAAAATGGCTCAGGTGGTTTAAGCATGTTCCTAATCTTTTCTTTGAGGATATTTCTCTGTTTTAAAAATTTCCAACCCAGCTCTTTTTCATAACATTAAGAATCCATGCTGAAGTATTTTTCTGATTTGACGATGAGATTCCCTTAAGATTAGGTTTTTTACTACAGAATATAGCACTTTATGAACAGACCTAACTAACAAATACATCAAGAGGGCTCCCTGCCTATAATCCTCCTCCTTTCAAATCTAATTGATATTTATAGAGGTGACTAAGAGCATCCATGAATCCCTAGTAATGAAAATGGATATACCTCTTTTTTTCCAAGATGTAGGCCAAAACAACTCCACTGAATGAGGCAGCTATTTTAGACAAAAGAGAAAAAGATGCCTTTTGAGAACTGTGCAGATCTGAAAGATGCAACACTTCTGATCTTATTGATGGAACACGGAACAGAGCACACTGTGCTGCTGCCAGACCACAGGGCCTGCTCCAGATGTGCTGCCTGGTTTTCCTCCCCACCTGACTTCACTGCACTGTACTCTGAACAGCCCTTTCACTGGTACCAAAGAGCTGCCTTTGAACAATAAGAGCTGCCTTTGTACAATATATATGAATACCCAGTTAAAGAAGATACTTTAGGCCAGTTGCAAATGCTGTAACACTGAACTGAGCTTTAAGCCTGGAATGTGAGTTTCAGTTATCTAGTTTAAAAATCAGCTAACTAGTTTTATGTGAGTTTAGTATCACTTTGAATAATGCAGTGAAATTCTTTAGTCAAGTCACAAGATGATTTTTTAGACAGCACACCTTAGGAGAAGCAAAAATAATAAATTTGTTAGTATGTAGCATACAAAAAACATTTGATCATGTCCAAAGGGATTAAGGGGAAAAAAAGTCTTCATGTAACAGTACATTTATTTAGCTACCAGACAGAACTAAATAAATTTCAGGCTGATTCCAGAGGTAGTAAGAAAACGACAGGTATGATGTAGCATTTTTGAGAATTGATTCACATGATCATAGCAAGAGAAAAGAGTTCTACAGCATTTACAGCTTGTACCTCAAAATTTCTTCTCTTTGCTTATTCCAGTATCAACTATGTTGAGTGCTTTGAATTTCTTCTGTCACTCACACTCACATTTCCTTCAGAACCACACACCGTAAATGAAAAGACTAACAGCAACCATCCTCTTTGTTGCAAAAATATCTTGTACCTCCATATAAAATAAGTTCCATTATAACACCATTTAATTGATATCTCTTGAGAAAAAAACTGAAATACATTTCTGATTACAGTTTCTTTGACTCAAATGGCATGATCTCAGAGTATTTATTCCTTCAAGTGTAACCATGATTGCTGTGAAAAGATTTGGTCTTGCATTTTTTAAAAGCAGAAAAAGGGCACTTGAATTTAAAGTCCTACTGAAAAGCAGTAATATTTATCAGTTCAGCATCCTTGTCTCTGCTTTTTCAATTATATATGCTATAAAAGTGTTTCATTTCAAAATGATTCCTCTATTCAACATCATATGGATTCATACAATCCCTACCTATCATAGGAGAGTAGCTCCAGTTTCCTTGGTCTCTTCAGTGTATTTTGTTCCTGAGCCATATATATTTCTTTGAAAGAAATAACAAAGCTTTCCATGGAGAAAAATAAATCACTCCAGACAAGCATGCCAAGGGAATACAAAAAAATTCCCAGGTTCCCTTTGGGTTGTGTAGTTTAATCACAGTGGTGATGCTAACACTAGCTGACATCATTCCTTGTGTGCCTTAACCCCTCAGTTTGTGCTTCAGTCTTTGCACTGTGCAGGGACTATCATAATATTGTCTCTATATGCTATATAATGACTCTAGTTCTGACCTTCAAGAGGCAATACAATAAATATTTCATTATTAATTATGTTGTTTATTAAATGCATCAGAAGAATTTTACCTCTGCTGTATATACATCATCTTAAATGTTCTCCCCCATCTTCCTTCCATACTGACTACTGATAGATTTAATACACAATTGCTGTAAATTAATTCAGAAATGCTCTAGAGAATCTTACACTAGGCTGCTTCAGAGTGGTAAGAATTCAGCTGTACAAATGGGGTGGGGTGCAGCCACCATCTCAATATTTGCCCAGACTCTCCCACACGGTTTTTAACCTGTGCTGAGCTCTACATTGCTTACATAATGATATCCAAAGTTGCAAGGTTAAAGCACTTGTTAAGTGGCTTGGCTGGCAAGAGTGGCCTTGGGACAGACATATGCTGTGAACATTAAGAGTCTGCATTTCTTAATATTTTCTTTTTAGTTGTTAAAAAGATCTCATCATGACGCAGAAAAGGTGTATTATCTTAAAGTGGCATTTAACAGAACAGGGCAATGCAAGTACCTTTCATCCTCCTGTCAAGTGAATAAACAAACATGACTATGCCACCATTTTAAAAAATGGCAAGGAAATAACAGTACTGTGTTATTGCCAAATAGCCTACAAAAACCAAAAAAGCCATAGCTGGCACCCTCCTCTGCCTCTTGTAAGGTCCCTCTTTCCCCTCTTATTTTCTGCCTCTCTTCAGGAATGCTGAGAAAAAATTGTGGCCTCTGTCCCTTCACTACTAAACCTGCTCCTTCCAGACACATCAGTGCCTCTGTTCTTAGGGCTTTCATCAATTATGCATGCTTGAGCATCCTCTTCTTTCAAGGTGAACTACAAAAAACCCTTTGTTTAGTATAACTGCAAAGCTAGTAAATTCTGTGTTCTGCTGGTATACAAAAAAAAAGTCTCTTACTACAACTGCTTATTTATATTGTCTCAGATATGCCAGTGTAACTGAAGTATTTTGTTTGTGATTTACAGTTCAAATGACTAATCACCATAATCATTACCTTCTTTCTGGATACACAAACTGATCTGTGGTTATACAATTCATTTTAAGTCTATTTGGCATTTTCAATGATTACCTATTAACAATGCAATGGCAACTTGCACAGAATTATCCCTTTGCTAAAGCAAAAAACGCACAGTAGTCGTCAAAAACTCTCTGGATAGACTGAAAATTTTCTTTATTGCAAAAAATGCTCTACTGTAACCTGAAAGGTTTCTTTTGTTGCTATTACCCTTTCCTTCTTGCCTATTTCCCCCTTCAGCCTTCAATATGCACATAATGTGTTTAGAAAATATGACGTATTTCAGGCATCTGGGCTACAATTTAGCCCTACAACCTCCTCCACTTCCCTGTGCCCAGCTGGACCATTCATTACCACCTCGAGCTCAGCACACACCTCACCCTGTGGGGTAGCTCACAAACAGTAACAGCCAAACCTGATCAAATTCCTTAAATGCAGATTGCAGCATTTGACCTCATTCCAAGTTCAGTGCTCAATTTTAAAAAAACCAAACAAAACAAACCAACCAAACAAAAACACCCCAAAAGCAACCAAGCAACACACAGCCCCCTTCAAATCCTACCACCACAAAACACCAACATACTGTAGTACTTGCAAGTCAACACTGCATCTTGCTGGTATTAGGGCATTTCCTGACAAGAAACCTTCAGTGTGTCCCCTGCATCTTTCTGTAGCTTTGTCAAAGGAGAAACTCTCCCCTAGTCTGGTATAAAACCCTCCTGTCCCATCAGAAGCACAGCAAGGAGGACTCCTTAGGTAAAAGTCTACTGTGTAATGCTGACACACAGGACACTCACTCCCTGGTAAGGTCTCCTCTTTCTTTGTAAGGCAGATCACCCATAAAATAACATCACTGAGCAGATGACACAGCACCCAAACACCACTGGTGTCTCCAAGGTGTCTAATGCTTATCCCTGTGTAACAACTACAACTGCTTGACCTGTACATTACCCAGAAGGAAAAAGCACACATGATAAAGACTGATTAATGAAAAACATTCTGGTGCAAAATAAATACTCATCCCACACCAAAGCAGGCCCATGACACATGGTGTAGTCAAGGCCTAAAGCTTGTCTGATAGGGAATGTGATGTCAAACATAAATCATTTGGCAAAAAAGCCAGCATTTTCTAAGATGCTTGCCATAATGGAAGCTGAACACTCTGCACTTGCACTGCAGCTTTGGCACAGCTACCAGCAACATACTGAAAGTGCAAGATCTGCAATGGAGACAGAACATAAAACTTCAGAGAGCTGAAGGTCACTGTATTCACCACTGCTGAGTTCAGTGGAGCGGCCAAGCTGTCTTACCTGGGTTCTGGTTGTAGAAGGGGCCCCCGTTCATCTGGTTCTGAAGGCTTGTCTGTGATGTGATGGAAGGAGGCCGCCGGTAGGGCAACGACCCCCCGATGGTCGGGGGCGTGTGCCGGGCTGCAGGCCTGTTCATGCTGTAGAACTGCACTGGGTGACCTAGGGGAGAGAGACAAATGCATGAGCACAGAGAGGAATGATGCCTGCCCTCTCTCTACCTGCTCAGCTGCAAAGGTCTGGCTCTTTTATTTCAGGACAGTAGCATCCTAGGAGGACTCAGCCACTTCAGCTGCCAGACTGGCAGGAGACCGAGCGTCTCAAGAGCAATGCAAAACACAACTCTCCCAACTGCCTGCACTCAGCACTGCCTACAAAAGCTAGAAGGAAAATACAAAGGTGTTTAAGCTACCAATCTTCAAAATGAAAGAAAATAATACCTGGTTATCTATTTTAAATAATGTATTACAGTAACTTCTTGTGAATTTAGTTATTTCTAAACCTGCAAAAAAGCTCCCCAGAATGTCACAGTTCCACAATTACGGAACATACATGTAAAAAATAACTGCAGGCCATTTTCAGGATTCAAAGCTGTTACCTTCTGTAACTGAAAAACACAGTACAACCTATCTTAGTGCCATTTAGAAGATATTCAGAGAATCATCTGGGGAGAAGAGAAAGTTAGAAACTGCTTGAAGGATGGAATAAATGAAGCCAAACTAAAAGACCCTCTTCAAGGGAGCTGTCAATTAAAACAACTCAAAAACTTGCTCTGTATTTTCATTACTTCCTGTATTCAAGACATTGATCATGAATCCCAGCAAGCAATAAATGAAGCAAGGTATCTTCTGTGCTCACATAAAATTCTCTGGATTTTATACTGTATATAACAGTAAACTGGATTTATTATTCCCATATGCGTTATTATACCCCACAAAGTATTCTGCCCCCACCATTTGTCCTAGAAGCAAATTTGAGAGCTTGCAAGAAAACAAGGGAAGAAGGGATGGTCACTGTGGTTGAGGAGAGAAACAGAAAAAAATAATGTACAAATTTTTAAAAACCTGCATTGTTCTTCATCAAATTTTGCTTGCTTTGCACAACTTCATACTAGGTCAGTAAATAAAAACAGAAGTTGCTTGCTCTGTTACTTGCTTGTAAGATCAAATGTATGAAAAACAGTCACATTCCCTCTGCTTTCTACCAATAATGTGGTGTACCCCATAAAAATTGCATTTTTACACATAAGAAACAGCTAAGAAAGAATACATTCTATAAAGGCTTTTTCCCATTTTTCCTATGTGTCTTTCCAGTGTGCATGTGTCTCTCTCTCTGTTACTCAATGTACTTGTAGAAATTGGTGCTGATTGGAGAGAAGGAAGGAGAGAGGGCTTAGATGTTTTTAAGGACCAAAGGCTCTGGCTTTTTAAGTGGTGACCTACCCAGTCTCTTCAAATTTCAGAGAAGCCATACAAACAATCTCACTAGTAAAACAGGGAAACAAAAGATCTTAAAAATAGTAACTACCATGAAATTTCTCTTACGAAATTCTGAGTGTGAATTTACAGTCATTAAAATATTAATCTTTGATTTTGACTTGTTAAAAAGATAGAAACAATATGGCTTAAGAGCTGGGATACTGACAGTGCATCCAAAATGGAAAACTGATTGAGGCGCCATATGCCAAGGCACATCTTCATGACAGTAGTTTAGACATCAGGATCATCTTCTGAGACAAAAATTCATCACACTTTAGAAACTTCTGATCACAGTTATGGATTCTAGTGTAAATATATTCTGATTTTGTATAAGCCACAGCCCTTTAAACTACATGCAATTTCAGGAATGCTTCTGGAACCTGGTGCAATTTTTACTAAGAGATGAACACTAATAAACACACAAACCAACTCCCACCCTTGTAAGCAGCCTCCATAATAAAGCTAAGTAGCAAAGCAAGCAGGTTGCTACACATTAATTTGGCTGTCTGAAGGAGATCTTTACACTGCAATCTCCTCATCAAAAGGTGACACAGGACAGCGTTATGGTTGGTAAGTGCTACACTCTGCAACTTCAGCACAGGAGAAAATGAAAAATGTAGCACTAAAAAAAGGAAGTTGCAATATACACCCTGAACACCACATATGAAAACAGAATGATTTAATAATACTCTGCATAATAAAAACTTGTATTTTACCTAATACTGGACAAAAACCCCCTGTCCTTTTCATCAGTTCATAAAAGCGAGACTTGTCATTTGACAGCATTGAAGAAACAGTTACATAAATTATACTTTGCTAGATGTATTTTTTTTAAATTGCATTTATAAAAGAGAATAATAAGACCCAGAACTATCAGTGCTGGTTCCTGCCAAACATAATTATTCTATGAGGTTCTTAGTATCCAAACAGAAATAAAATTATGATTTAGTAAATTATCTAAATGTAAAAATAATAAAATTATAAAATTATAAAATTAAATGATTGTTGTTAATAAAATCAGCATGTCTTGAATTGTCCACTGTAACCATGACCTCATAGATGGGTATTAGCAGACACTTTCCAGTTATAATGAAACTTTTTTTGAAATTATGAATCACCGCTACCAAAGTAACTTTGCAAAGCCTCGGATCACGATCACACCTGGGTTCATCTGCCCAGCAGCTGGAGCAGACACTCACCTGCAGAGGGTGTGGAAGAGACAGCAGGGGGAGTTGGAGAGGTGAAGCCATCAGCAAGGGGCTGAGCTCCTGCAGCGGCAGCAGCAGCATCTGGGGCAGCGGAGGAAGGGGCAGGAGGAGCAGCAGGAGTGGGGGCAGGAGCAGAGGTAGCAGGAAGGGGAGAAGTGCCAGCTGAGCCAGCAGGGGCTAAGTGAAGAGAGGAGGAAGAGGTGGAGTTAATAAGGAGATATGTTAGCAAGGATTAGAGAAAGCCTCTGACTATTCAGTGTTAGCTATTGATTAGCTGCACAGTATTTCAGAAAGCACGAGATGAGAAAACAATGGAGCTGTTAAAGAAGGGCTCATTCCTGTGTAGATGGTAAATGAGGGTTAAGCAAATCTACTTCTTTCCAGGTCTGAAGGGAACACAACCCAAGACTTTTCAGTGAAAGTCATTACTTTTAAAAGATGTCTTTGCATTGTCTTATTTAGGCTCCAATCTCTAGCATGGCTGCCTTTAGCTTTTGTATGAATTAGAAAATACAAAGAGGAAACAAAAAAATTTCCAGCTCTTTGTTTCAGAAGCATCATGTATTTCACTGCAAGCCAACTACAGGCTCTTCTTCACTGAAAAGGCTGAGCAAAGGGAAAAGAAGTACTAATAACTTCCTACTTCTGGAAAGTCTGGGGCCATTACATTAAGTAAGTATCTCTTTGTGACAATTCAGGCTTGCACTGATGTACCCAAGATTTACTCTGTGCCTGCCTCTCATCCAATCTAATTTTCTAAAAACATGCTTCTATGTACCTGCATAAACAGCCAATGGAAAAACATTTATTTCCTTAAAAGAACAAGGGAGAAGTGTCCCTCAGCCCACTGAAAAAGGTGCTGTGTCCTACCTTGTCACATGCAGGCAGCCAGGCAAAAAAATTCTGATAAACAAATTAATACATAAAAGGAACATTACAGCACATCAGACATTCTCAGAGAAGATACTACTTGATTCAAACTCATATTACCAATAGCAATGAACTCTGGGCATCCTTGGAGTTTAGGAAACTGCAAATTCTCAAGCTTAACAATGAGGCAGAAAGAGGAACAAGAAGTTTCCATTTACCTGGATAGACACTAGGAGGAGATGGTGTGGGAACAGCAATGGGAACACCTACACTTCCACTTCCACTGTTCTCTCTACTGCTGCTTCGACTACTTGGGTGGCTTCCTCCACTACTGCCACTGCTGCTGTAAGAAACCAAAGCAACCAGGGTATGAATATGCTGCTGCTCATGCTGAAACGTAAGCTCCCTCACAGGGCATCTTCTGAAATCAGAGAAGTAACAGGGGGCAAGAGAAAAGAAACAAAGATGATATAAACCTATACAAAGCTGGGCTTTCCTCAACTCTACACTTGGACTACAACACAAGAGGGGTTTATTTTTTTTCAATAAGTTAGCCTTAGTGAACTTGTCCCAAAATAAAACACTTCCAGAACCTTGTTCAAAGCATGTCATTTCAGGGTTGTTAAGCCCCTACAGAGCAAATACAGACCTTCTTCCTATAACTTTAAAACTTATAGAGTGCTTAGACTGTGATTTGTATGCTTTCATATGAGACTACTACAGCTTAAAGTTGTAAGAGAGTAAAATTCAGATTTCTTATAAGTCCACTTGTTTAGCCATCCTCAAGTACTTATTATGTTTAAAAAATAGAGATTTCAAGGAAAGTATTTAGATTTATCACATCATGAAACTAATTATCCTAGAGAAAAAGCTAGTCTTCTGCAGAGCCTCCAGTAACAGTTTAGCTTTATTCTATGTTTGAAGTTATCAATATCCCCATAATACTATGCTACAATTCCAGCTCTTCAATCTATAAACACCAAGACTGTTCAAAATGTCAAGTATAAGCATCTAAGCAGCCTTTCAACATGTAGAAGGCAAGTTGTGTACCAAGTCTTCCCCCAGTTTGATAATCGTTTATTTGATAATAGTAAAATAGTATCATGATCTACCTCCTTGAAAGACTTCACAGTATTAGTAACTCCTTAAATACTCTAAGTAAGTGACAGAACTAAAGCTGAGGTGAGCAGGGCATTAAGTGAATAATCTCAAGAGGGCTCCCTGCCGTGGTTCGCGCCCGTTCTCACCCCGCAGCGCCACTCCCACTCCCACACGGAGGCGGCAGCGCGCCGAGCCCCAGCAGGCTTAATGGGTACCTGTAGGTGCGGTTGCGCTGGTTCACCGAGGCCGTTCTGCCGGGGCTCTGCTGCGCCGGGGCCATGGTGCGCGTCGGGCTGGGCACGTAATCGTTGGGCACCACCGGGGGCCGCACCGGCTCCAGCGTGCGGTACGGGGAGTGCCGCCTGCACGGCACAAGCACACGGCAGCCGCCGGTTAGCACAGCCAAACCACACTGCCCGCTCTGGGAAACACAGCTGCCTACCGCTCCGCAATGCGAGCCTCGAAAATGGGCTGCTTCTTTAACTTTGCAGCACTCATTTTGTAGGATGAGGGAAAAAACAATTAAGGATGTTCTTCAGGTACTTCTGTCTTCCTATTAGTAAACTCTGTGTTGCACATTCCATTCTTGTTTTAAAGGTAAACCATTATCTTGCATTAAAATAAAGCACCACGTTCTGTATGTACACACATAATCACACAGCAGCAAACAGCATTCATCCCACTTAAAACACATTCTCCTAAGGTCGAAATCAGGTTTATAAACTTTGCAGGAGAGTACTTTCATCAAGCACAGCACAATTAATGAACAGTGCATGTACTCATTTTTCAGTTGTTTAGCACCACCTGTGAAAGCCATAGCTAATGACATTTTACTCTCAAGAATGCATGCAATTGAGAAAAAGGTTCCTGTTGGGAAAGGCTGACGATGCCCACTGTCTCCTGGCAGCAGCACACTAACATACAAAGACATGACCAGTGTAAGAAGATGCAGATGCAACACCTCTTGGCCTTTGTGAATGGTTAAAATAAAACCATGAAACCTCTCCCACAACAGAAAGAACCTTCCCTCTTTTCCCTTCTGCTCACCCACCCAGTAACTGCACTTACCCAATAGTTCCTTTTCCTGACATTGGTGGACTTGGTGGCTTCTGGGTGGGAGGTGTTGTGCGAGGCAGCCCCCCCATCTTCATGTTCTGGGTGCTGACCTGCATGAAAGAACGGGGAGAAAAACGGCCTTCACTGAGCTCAGGGTCGAGGGCAGAGACACTGAGATGCCTTTAGCAATTAACTCTACGTAGGGGAAGGTTTAAACAAACAAAAAAAATTGAGAGGCCATGCGTTTTATATGCAATTTCCACTCTGCTAGAAGTCAAGAGTTGCGCTCAAAGGACTCTTTATTACATAGTTTTTAGAAATTATACAAAAAAGTGAATTTGCCTTCGGGCGATCACAAAAACATTAAATCTCTGAGAATACAGACACTGTACCTAACTCGGCCGAACCTCCCAGTCATCTTTTGAGAAAAAGGCAGTTATTTCACATGGCACTACTGAATGGCAAATTTGCAAAAATATTTTTGAATGCTGTTTAAAAATACTGAGGTGTATCTAAAAGGTCACAATCTAATTAGATTTATACATATGGAGAAGCCAAAGTAATCTATAAATATTATCCATTAATGTTTTAATGTTTTCACAGCTTACTTTAACTTTTAAAGATATTTACTTTAAATATTAGTTACATATATGTAAACATCCAGAGAAAGCTATTTTGAGAAAAATACAAAGGTCTATTTTTCCCCTCCCATTAAATCTGTAGCAATCTCATCTCTGAAAGTTTATAAATAAATGGACAGGGAGAAAAACATTTAGCAGCGATGTGATATAACTGCTGTTGTCCACTTCCCCTCTGTCAGCCTAAAATACTAATGAAGTAAATTTTACATAAAATAATTTACTCTAACTTCTTTCAGAAAGTCATTTGCATCCCTGACTGACTGATTAATCTAGGAATTGTAAACAATTGTTATCAATGTGCATTTTGCTTCTCTGTAGTCTGCTGGCTAAGAAAAAATTCCCTCCTGCATCCTTACAGGAATCAGTACACGGTCTGCTTACAGAACAGTTCCCATTTACGACTGCCTGAGCTACTGCTTAGGCACAGAGATACTCAGCAAACCTAAACAAGTGTGCTTACAGCCCTCTCTCTGCTCTTCCTGCCATGCTCTATCTCACAGTGTTTCTGCTTTCTAAAACATTAGTCTTGGCTACTGCCCCCACCCCCCACAGAAAAATGAAACAGTGATCAAAGCACTCCAGAGTGTTTGCAAACATCATTGAAGGCAAATTACTCCTTCGAAATTTGACTCTTAATAACTCACTTGAAACCTTGGCAATGTTTAGATTTATGAATTGATAAATATTGACAACAGTGTAAAGAGTAATATGTGCAGTATTCTAATCCACTGAAACTTAATTCTCTGGCTCTAAATAATCCCAGTGCTATCACATTTTCAATCTGCAGAGAGGAAAAGAAAACCCAAGCATTGGAAGGGGTATTTTGTCAGATTCAGAAACAGATGTTTGGATTTAGTTGTGCAAGAGTACTCTGTAATGTCAATTTAAGACAAAATTAGTTTGCACTGCATTATAAAGTCCTTTAAGCCAACTCTAAGCAACAAGAAATCTAAAGTTAATTCAAGTGAGGAATGAGATAAGCACTGAACTACAACTACTTGAAGGGAAAAGGGAAAGTGTAAAATGAAATACATTTTATTCTATACACGGAACATTTAAGAAATAGTAAAATCTGAATTTTTTTTTAAAGTTGCAGCACCCCCTGTATTTCCTCTTTCACTAAACATGCCTGTTTCATGCCTATTTGAGTTTTCAAAAAAAACCCAAACACCCACAAACAAACAAACTCCACCTTAATTAAATGCTCATTGAATTGTCACTTGCTGTATTTCAAACAGTCCACTCAGCCTCTGCTCTTGGATGTCTTTAGATGACAGACCCATCTGTGCACCCCTGAATTGTCCATTTAGGGGTTTTAACTGGCTACACTATTGTGTCTGATGAGATGGTGTAACCACTGCCTATCACTTCACAGTTAATATAATATTCCATATATTTAATAATGTTATTATTTTATACACAAGGACTGCAAGAACAAAAATTAACTTCTAGGCATCCCCAGGGCTACAGCTACATGAAAAGAAAGGATGACGGAGGTAGAGGATGCCAGAACATGACACCAGGCACAGCCAGAAGTGGAGGTAACACTCGCCTCACTAACACAGAACTCCAGCACTTGATATTTTCATTAACACTGCAAATACACAGATCCTTGACAAAGGATGGGAAGAAAGCTCCAGAAAATATGATCAAACAAAAAATGATCCCTTTTTAGCCCAGGAACTCAGCAAAAAGAAACCATCCTTAAAAAAAACTATCCTGAAAAAAATCACTGACAGTAGGTTTAGTTTCAGGGTCTTGGAAATGACTTTTCAACGTTGAAATTGAAATGTTCAGAGAGAAAGTAATTAAAATTTACAGGGTTGTCTTCAAATCTGACAGGACTGATGGCTTTAAGATCAGCTGCCCCAAGTTTAACAAATGTGTGCAAGTAACTTCCCCTTTGACTTATTGCCAAATAATCACCAAAGAGAAATTAAAAACATACAATTATTTCAACAGTTCTGATAAAAATGGACAGATCCTTGGAAACAAAAGCATGCAAGATGCTAAAAAAATCTAAAACTGCACCAACTACAACTGAGATTAAACACTGTAATGTATAGAGCTGTCTCCTTCTATAATAATTTCTATTGTGGGGGGGACAGGGAAGGAAGGTCATTAACATCCCATTCCTTCCAAACTTTACTGGATTGCCTTTTCTATTTTGCACATATGGTTGTAAATACAGTTTCTATACACAAATCCTCACCCACACACATCCTTCTTATAAACATCTAAAATCTGAAGCAACCACCAGAACTCAAGGTCACATTTACATTCACTGTCAAATTGAAAAAATCCTTTTTCTGGTATTTGTCAGAAGTTGCACTTTTCAGACATCATCTCCCCTGGTTCTGCACGGCTGGAACTACCCAGATGCAGCTGATTTAACGAGAGGGTGAAAGCAGAGGGATGCATCTGTCTGATGGTGGTTTGTTTGACAGCAGGACCCCACAGGGCTGGGGCTGATTTCTAGTTTAAATTTCACACATCATTTCAAGAAAATGCATAGCAAAAGAGAGCCTGCAGCCAGAAAGACAAAGGAGTATCTGTCTCTGCCTTTGCTCACAACTGCACAGTTAACCAGCCAACCACTGTGTTTAGAACAGGAAAAAAATAAGAGAGGCAGTAATGATTTGGGCACAAAGCTCAGGAAAAACCCACAGCTGACTGATGTAAAAGCAGGAAGACAACCCTGTAAACAGACAAGTCGGGCACAGGGTCTGAATCCCTAAATGCATGCAGGGATTTTTCAAATAAATTATTTTTTTTTCCTCTTTCATAGAAGAAAAAAAAGTGATCCTAGGTAAGAAAGACATCCCAGAAAATGCTCTGAGATCCAACCCCACAGTAACAGCTATAAAATGAACTGTAAGGAAATGGATCCCTATGGACTATTTAATTTCATAAGGGTACAATAATATTTCATCCAATATTTTCTATTATTGAGCTGCAGTTTTAGAAAGGCACTATCAGATGTCTTCAAGACACAATACGGCACTGACTACAGCACTCAGAAAAACTATCCTCTTAAGCTCAATTTTTTTAATAATTAAGACTTAATTGGCCAATTTCTATTTTTGACAACTAGTTTTTCAGAGATTCCAGAGATTAAAACACCATCTTATGGTCCTACATATGATCGAGTTTCCTTCATAGTTACATTTTTATCAGCATTTAACATAACAGAGTTTCTTTAGCACTCCACTGTATAAGGAATTTGTACTGAAATAAATTGGCTAAAACTTACAAATTCTTCCATTCACTCAATTTGGTTCTTGAAAATATTTTCACAAGAAAAAAAAGAAAAACAAGTCAAGATACTGCAAAAACCATTTGCATCAATGTTCTGTATTTATACAGACATGAGGCACTTACCTGCAAGAAAGCAAGCAAGGTGTGCTTTTTGGGGGGTAGGGTTATATTTGGTTGCTTGGTTGTTTTTTCCCCCCAAAATTCTGAATGCCAGATATTCAACACAATCAAACCTCAAAAGGAGCTACTTCTAAAGCTGGACACAGACAGAATTTTTTAAGTGGTGCTTTACATTCATACTGTTTTCTAGAACTTACAGGATGTAAAAAGAATAACTTTTTGCCCAAACCCTAGTAAGAAAAAGTGTCCCATCAGTAATGTTTCATTGATTATATTCAGAAACTTCAGGCAGTTCCTCAAGATTCTTGAGCAATTTTATATCCAATTACAGGAAAAACCAACCCAAGGCTGAATGAAAACTCCCTTCCCATGCCTTGCTTCATCTTGTTAATGCTACAGAGATGCTGAATAGATTTTTGGCCCATCATCTACTATCTCAAAGTAAATTTCTTTTCAGGCTGTGCTCAGCCACTCAAATACTTCCTGGGCATGTCTAATCAAACCATGTGCTTGTCAGCTCATTAACCAGTTTATATGGAACTGAAATGCATAAATTTCAGCCCTGTTTTGGCAAATGACCACAAGTAGAAGCTTCAGCAAATGAGCTTATTTGTTTTTACCACATTCACCCATGTAAGGCAACTGAAGAACCAAGCCTGGTGAATACAAAAAAGGCTTCAACAATGTAATTTTCAATTGATTTTCCTCTGCCTTGTAACTGAAATTTTCTTCAAAATCTGTTTAAAATTTAAGTTACTCAGACACAAACCCAGTGCTACAGTCAGTTTAGTATTATAGCTGTTAGGTAAGGCCAAGGGTTTTTTGCAGTCAAGAAAAAGAAATACAAGCTAAACACTTCATATCCAATCACTTTTAAGTGAAGTAAAATAACCATTCACATAGAACTGGGATTACTAAGTGCTTCTCAGTCTTCCTTCAGCCTGATGCATAGTGACTACAGTGAGACAAAGAATAGCTCAGGTATTCTGAGAGATGCTGCACTGCTTTTTGCCTTTTTTGTTTTCTCTTTTAAACCCTCATGTTTTGCCAGTGAGAAGATGACTGAGATGTTTGATTCCTCAAATCAAATTTCTAACTGGGTTCACTCTAGTAAATAAAGAAATGGTGCTACAACAAAAAATGTTTATATTCCAAACCTATAAACAGAAAAAATATTTACTCTGAAAAGCTGCAGAAACTCTTATTGTCAGATATGTCAGTTCATATATAATCTATAATTACAGTTTTGAAACTTTTCTTATGATAGTCATTACTTGTTTATAAACTGCAACTGCAGAGAGCAACATAGAAAATTGACTTTGCAAATTGTTTTTTTAAGAACACTGAGAAAACCATCATCCAATATTTAGTGTGTCCTGAATAAGACATATTCAGCATCAAAAGTACCATGTTTTGTAAACAGACAGTAAAAAACCAGGGAGATATATTTTGCCATTCTCAAATTAAAAGCATGTGAACACTAAGTGAGTTGAAATACTGTACACCTCATACACCTTTGTAAAAATAATTTCAAATGACATGTGAGAATTCTCTCATAAATTAAACGTTTTCCATTGTTATCAGAGATGCTACATACACTTCAATACCTGACTAAAAGTACTAAAAGCACCATCTGTCCAATTTCACAGGGACCTCACAGAGATATCTACAGACATACTTGGTTTTACAGGCAATCTCAGGAATTGACAGGATTTTCTTTTCGCTTCTTCCAAGCACAGAAAATACTTAAAAATATTTCATGTCTACTTGGAACTTCCTTTTATCAATATACTCATTCTACATATTGGCATTCTATGTTCTAAAATACAGTTCCCTCATTACAAGGGTGGCACCTGCTACTAAAAAACTTCCAGTCCCTCTTTCCCCAAACCAGCTGCACTTCAGGAGGAGGAGATCATCATACTCCATAAGGGCTATAACCTATCTAGTAACTCATGTACTATGAACTCCACCATAATATCATGTAACTTAATTTAACTGCTTGTCTAATTGATTTGATGCTTTTTATTGCTGCTTCTGCAGCCACTAAGACTACTAACATCTAAAGAATTTGACGTACTTCAGCCTGAGTTCTTTGATGCACTATTCATTTAATATTCAACTGAATAAATCACTTATCTTGTTTAACAGTTATGAAGTGTTTTACACAATTTTAAAATTCCTGGAAGTTTCCATAGATAAGCACCTCTGAGTATTTAAACACTGCTATCAGTTTTTGAAAAAATTAAGAATACTGCAACTTTAAAAAATAATATACAGATTTGAATTTGTTACACACCTTTGGAGCCCATTATCTGAGCAGTCTCACACTGAAACATTAATACCAATCAAACCATAACTTACACCGTATATAGGATAAAAAGAATATTACACAGGGGGAGGCTCATATTTACTTGCTATCTAGTCCATGTATATTTTTGTCTACACAAGGCTAGCACAACATCCCTCCCTCATAAATGATCCTCCAGATATGCTGAGGGCAGCTAGTATTTTACCACAAAGCTTTTCAAATTAACTGTGTTAACTTCCTTTCGTATGCACATCAATTTACATCACAAAATGCTTATCCACAATGAGTTACTCAGCACAAGTTCTGCAACACAGAAGGGAGAGCGGGTGTTGTTTTAAACAATCAGTGGCATTGATGTCATCATCTCCCCGTGTGTAATAATCTCAGAAGAAGAATGGAAATCCAGCCCTGGGGTTTCTTACCTTAAATCTAAGCAACCACTTAATGCATAAATGGAGCAAATAAAAGAGGTAAGGAAAAAAAGCATTGAAAGGTTAGTTGGAACTTCAGGATATGAAGAGAAAGGAAAAAGAAAGAAAAAAGTTAAGCATTCAGCATTAACAAAATAATGTATCAGTAGATCATAGAAAGAGTGGTTAAAGCAGAATGTCATGAACAAAAGATCTTCAAGCTGAAACTTTTAATACACATTGACCACAAAGCCTTTAAATTATTACTTTAAAATTAACCTTCAAATACTTGCACACTGTTCACTCAAGTCCTTACAGTGTTAAAAAAAGGCAGCTTCTTTCAAAATGTATCATAAGATCCAGATGGATTAACTTCAGGGATTCATTTATTTGAGCTGTCAAAGACCAGCCTTATCAATGAGCCTGAGCTCATTTAAATTGTTTGCAGGCTTTAGCACATTCACAGGTAGCTGAAATGAAAGCTTCTAACATATTAACCTAATGTATGTTTTTATTCTGGAGAATGCTGTTAGCTTCATGCCTTGAGATCTCTCCTGAACAAAGATCAGGAACAAATCATTACATGTTGTAAGAAGTACAGCACTCTTTATGGATACTGTACCACATATCCATATTTCCTAAAGTATGAATTCAAACATTAACCAACAGCAAAATCTGACTTTAAAGCCTAAGTGCTAGCTTTCTGACACTAAGTTCTCCATCTTACTTGCACAATATCATACAACTTCCTTCTCCATAATACTTTTTTTTTTTAATCACTTGTCTTTCCTTTTGGATGATCTGTTTTTAGTTCATCTAAATGTATAATTAAATTTGTTATGCTTTCTACAGCGTCCAACAGTAAATATTCAAGTAAATATTTAAATATTCAAATATATAATTATTTAAGTATTTGGATAAATAGTAGAGCATCCAGAGTGACTGATTTGTTCCATCAATTTAGGAGAGACCCTGCTCTACTAAAAAGAAACAATCTGATTTACTAGAAAATCTCCGGTCTTTGAGTTCAAATTTCTGTGGATCAATTAACCAATATGGTCTCTGCCTCCTCCAGCTACACTGGAGAACCACAGTGGTCACTTACACTGGAAGGTCCATCTGCAGAGACCTCAGCAGCACTGCCCCATAACTACAACACCTTCATACACACCTCTCTGAAGGGAGCACTGATTTTTTCTCATTCTTTTGACTAAAGAACTCTCTGGTGGGAACAATAGGTTGGAAGACTTTGTAACTTGGGAAACATTTGAAAAAAACTGAAAGCAAGTCTCTTTCACACAAAGGACTCTTTAGATTTTTGCAGCATTGTAGCTTCAGGGAGGGAAGATGAAGAGGGACTGCTGGGATGATACAGAGGCACTTGAATTTTCTCACATCTATTTAGAAACCATACTATAGAGCAACCCCTCCTGAACATCATCTCCACCGTGCTTCAAATTTCTGAATGGAAGGAATAAGATGCTTAAGGGCCTGTATCACTTCTCTCATCACAGCATACTGAATTTCTCAGCTGAGAATCCGCCCTTTCATCCCTCTATTATTCTGTCCAGCTTGCCATCTTTCTCAGGGGTTGCAATGAATGTTTGTTGCATCAGCATTCTGTCTGTTCTGAAAAGACGTAATTCTGGCTCCAAGTACTGGAGCCTTCCGCAGAAAAAGGACAAAGAAAGCAGACTGAGAAACTCTGATGCTAACCGGAACTTCAACGCTGTTCATGCAACAACTCCTTCTGAACGCTCACTTGAAGGGAAAAGTATCACAGCTCAAACAATAAAGAGCTACATATAGGCAAATTTAAAGCTTTACCTATTTTATTTTTTTTCTCTCTGTTCTACAGCCAGAGATCTAATAAACTAATCTGTAGTTACTCAAGCAGAACAAAAGCAGGTTCATAAGCACAACTGGCCACCTTTTCCCCCATCAGCAAGAGAGCTGTTCTTTCTTCTGTCCTAAACACAGGATAAACCTGATTGGAACATATTTACAATCTTAAGGCAGCATGACTTCAAGTTCTCTGATTATTGTTTCACAAGTACACAATACTTCTTCATTTTCTAGATAAACATAGTGCATGGTAAATATAATTTAAGTCTATCACAAGCATAACAAATGGATGTAAAACACACTCAAGTCATCATCCATTTGATGAACTATGTTCTTTAGAAGAACATAATTCATTGCATCTTAGTATGACTCTGCTACACTGAGGTAAGTGGGATACCAATTATAAAGATTTAGAGCCAGTGCTAAATAAGATTGTGCTGCAGAGCAATTAAAAACTATTCTTTAATGAGTTCTAAAATGATCTCCCTAAAACAAGAAGTGACGATTAAAATATTAGCAACAGCAATCCTACAGGTTAATATGCTCCATCCATACCCAGAAGGAGATCTGCTGACCTGCACAAATCCAAAATCAGAAGCAGATTTTAACACATAACTAGTAATAATTTCCTGGTCAAAACTGTAGTTAATAAAGTTGGGTATGCTTTTTTGTTTGTCCTTTAAAAAAATCTGTTCAGAGGTTGATTCTTTGAGTTAGAAACGGGGGGAAGGAGACTTTCCATTAACAAACTGGATGTTGAAAAGATGTTAAGTAAAATTGCTTGGGAAAAATATTTAAATCAAACTGTTCAGAATTTGAATTTTAAAAGTTAGGTTAAACAACCTATTGCCATTTAAATGGCCATCCAAACAGACAAATCAAACAGGACAACAGAGATAACCTAATCCAGTTACAAGTCAAGCAAAAGAAATTCTGGTGTACTTTGACTGGAAGAAGCATCTTACCTTACTGCTACTTAGCAGGTTTACAGATTTGTTAGTTTGCCTTGTAAAAATGACATCACTTTGTGTTGTTTACCTTTTGTTTCCTGGAACTTTAATACTGTCAGTGTTCTCATTTCCGTACTTGTTTTCCTGGCAGCACAAGTTAACAATGAGCTCACACTTGCTAAGACTGTGTTTATATTCAGGATGTGCTTTTAAAAATGCATATCTAACCTCACACATGATATTACTGCTGCTGTGTACACTGATCTAACAGCCACCAGTTGTGTCTCAGTCTGATCTCTGCCCTGAAATTCCTTCTTTTTTTCCTTGAAAAAAATCTTTGAAAGGGACAACCAGCTGGCTTTAAACTTGGCAGTAATATTCCCATCCCAAAACCCCATATGGTGCAAAAGTTACAGAGAGGTCCCTTTAACAAAGCACATCACTGGGTTTGAGGGAGCCCATGACACTTCTCGTGCAAACCCTTCCTTAGCATGAGCATCAAAGTAAACTGGTGGCAATTACAGCTAGATCTTCTACACTCTGTGGTGCCAATTCAGGCAGAAAAGTGCTGGACATCAGCCCTTCAGTCCCCACATATACCCCTGGCAATTGACCCAAACAATAACAGCATCACACAAGTTGATATTCAGAAGCATTTTAAAACGTGAGACTCACAGTCCCAACCAGAAATCAAATTCAGTGAGTTTGCAACATTTAGAAACACTGGGGCAAGAGAAGGGGAAGGGACAACTGGAAATTGGACAGGACTCCTCTCATGTTTATAGACATTGTCCAGGCAAGGAGAAACTGGTATATTACCATGAAAAGCATCAGGTTATTTTGAAAATATACAAAGACAATGAATTTGCAGTTTGGCTGTTTTAACAATATCACCTACCTTCACTCCATGTCCAATATCATCTAGAATTGTATAATCAATAGGTTTCCTGATGTAGCGAACTGGTCGCTCCAAGTTAGCTGGTGCAATGATTTTGTGAGTTCTTGAGGTGTTTTTGTTTGTAGTCAAGATACCAATTTCTCTTCTAGCAACTTTCTCTTTGTGAATGTCCACCGTCTACAAAAGACGCAGTGTATTTACTAACAGTGGTATGCATTGGAATACAGAGTCAGTATTAAAAAAAAATTAAATCAGTTCTAATGTTTCAAAGGTCTCTAAACTGTGCTAAACAAATCACTACATATACTTGATTACATCATCTTTCTTCAACTTACAGCTCAGTTTGCCACCTCTAAAGCCACACTAATAGCTGGGGGTTCTTTGGGTTTTCTGTTACCCTCATTCCTTCAGTTTCACAAAATTCCTTCTCCTTTCCATTCTTAGTAGTTCGCATCAATTTACTGACACTGTTTTATAAGATTCCTTCACTTATCCTTTTTTTTTTACAACTGCTTACTAAGCTTGTCTTTGACATAGGCTCCAACTAGAAACTAAAATCAGTACCACAGGAGAATCTTTGGTATAAGACAAAAGTCCTGCTGAAAATTCATTGCCTAAAAATATGTACGTGAATTTTGTTGGGTAACAAGAATAAGAAAATGCTACCAAAAAGTCCACTTATCTCTTCCAGGAAAATATAATCTCTTAAATCACGGGCCATGGAGCTCCTGGCCTCATTTAAATAAAAAATAATTGTTTGCTCACAGAACAGCTTTCAATATAGGAAATTTGCTAAACTGTGAACAAAAGTTTTAGCTACAGGATAAAAAAAGTAAAAACAGCCAGAACCACCACCATAAGGATTTCTAAACACTCATAGATTTCTTGTTATGGCATTAGTGATCATGAATGGCACCAGAAACACTTCTCACAGTTTTGAACCAGGCTTTGTAGTAACTGGAGAACAGGTACAAATCAGACCTCATTTTCCTAACACACGTTTTTGTCTATTTTATTTTTCTGTGGGCAGACACTGGGGCAGTGGGATTGAGTACACTGTTTTACCCTGCTGTTTGTGCTGCTGATAGCAAAGCAAGCTAATGGAACCTGTGCTACCTTGAACAATCATCATAACCTTCAAAATTAAAAAAAAAAAAAAAAAAAAAAAAAAAAGAGAAACCCCAACCAACCCCCAAACAACTTTCAAGATGTTATTTCTTTGCATTATTTCTAGGGAAAGATTTCCACAACTACCTGGGGCATTATATGTGAGCTTACAATACTATCATCGAGATTGCCCAGTATTTCCCAGAAACACATTTTCAAGGTTTTGTAATTTTGCTGAAATTTAGCCCTGACTACAGCTTTGTCATGTACATTCTGCCAGCTCTAGTTCCACCTGCCTAGAACGGTAAGGTTTCCACTATAGGTGAATAGCTATTTCTTAAAATAAAGCTATAGAAAAATAGATTTTAAGGTCAAAATGTACTGGCAAATCCCCCTTTGGAAAGCTAGTTTGTTGAGCAATGATTTGAAATTTAATAGGGGTAGTTAAACTATCTGGGACACCCGCACAAATACCCACCCAGATTTGGCCCATATATAAATTCTGCAGAAATTCACAGTTCACACAAGTGTAACAGGAACACATAAATTTATGCAAGTACTTAACAATTAAACCACTCTCCAATGAATTTGCCAAGGTCCTTTCTAAACTCCCCAAGACGACCAGGACTATACAGAGACCCCCAGTACAGCAGTGCAGATCAGATCTTCACAGCTCTTAGGGCGCTCTATCTATGGTACAAGCACAAGTGCAGACAGAGCACACCAACACTTTCCAGGCCAGAGTATCTAAGGTATGCCATTCTGCCTCAAGGTAACATCTCATCTTCCATCTCAGGCTTGTATTCCTTCTCAGTGCTAGACCTTTGCTTTTGTAGCATGGGGAGTAGGAGCACACATTCTGGAAAAGATGGTCTACAGCCTCCTCACCTCACCAGTCAGAGGGCACATGCTGTCTTCAGAAGCTGAAGATATGTGTTGGCAACAACTTGGGAGGACAGTCCCATGTTTGATACCACTGACAAACTCAAACTCTACTGCAGACTTCATCTGTGGGCTAGACAGGTGTCCTGGGTTGATGCTGAATTGTATCCCCATTCGTCTGTTTAGTTCAGAAGTAAGTTTTCTCCCCAAATTTGCCCTAAACCAGGACAACAGGTCACTGGAGAACTGCAGAGACACGACTTCTGTATGTTCTTTGCCTCACAGGCCCCTGATACCATTTGTTTTTTAACATAGAATGTTAAAAACTCCAGCTGCAACAGCAGCTGCACTTCAAGATGTACTGGAACATCAAAATCTTATGGGTCTGAATCTGGCCCTTCAAAACCAGTTTCATGCCTTGGGTATTGCACTCAGAGCCTTAATTTCAATCCATAAATCAAAAGGAAGCTATTGGTGCAGGGTTGGCAAGACAATTTCTCACTTTCTATTTCAAGGGCTAGAAGTCTGCAACTTTGATTACATTCTTTCAGTATTCTTTAATGTAATTATCTACTAATACAAAGCAAGTACAGATATTTAATGCTCTTGTTACTGTAGCAATGGTATCCTGGCACAGTGCAAAGCTGGGTCCATGAATGAAGAGTAAGTTTGCAATAGGAGCCACGGGCACAACCAGCTTCCTTAAGGACTATGGTGATCATGAGGCATGACTACAGTAGCAAACAATGAAGTGCATAAAATCTAATTAAAACCTGAAGCTCATCTGGTGGGATTTCTCCTGCATTATGATTCAGAACATCTCTTTTAATTTGAACAGCTATGGAATGACTAAAAGTATACCAACTGCACCTAATTCTGGTCCACACACCTAAAACAGCATTGAAAAGTATTATGCTGGCAGTTTTCCAAACATTTCATTTTCTTGTTTAGTAGACTATGGAAGTCATGAGACCCTAATACACCCATAAAATAGCACAAAGGAACACTGCAGTATTCCATTAGCAGAGGAGGTAATAAAGATTAACCTGCTACTGAGGAAAATGAAAACATTTCTCCTCAACGCACAGGTAATTATTACCTCCAGTACTAACACAAATCCCGTATCAAGGCAGGAGAATGCACCAAAATGTTTATTCATCAGTTTAGAGAGTTCTGATGAGAAGTTTTTGGGGTTAGAGCTGGACTAACAAAACACCTAGCTTGAAAACTCTATGAGGAAAAGCAGATGGGATACACTGTGTCCTTCTACAACTTAAAATCCTGTTTTCAAACAAGATGTGGATGCCAGACAGCAACATTGTGTTGTTTCACATAAAAATTTGTTTCACATAACTCCATTAGCTTTGGCAAAAGCTTTTAAGTGACAGTTTGTTAGAGGTTAGGCTCATTACTATCATCTTTTCATATGCTTTCCAAGATCCCTGCAATAGCCAAGGGAGAGCATAAGGGGAAAAATAAGTATGAACCTCTGCATTTTTTTCCGATTAAGAATTTTCTGGCCATTTTGAAACATAAGGTTTTCATACTGAATGCAACAAAGCCAGTCTCAAGTTCTGCAAATATTAAAACAAAAAAACCCATGAAATAATTTCTGGGAAAGTTAACACTACTTACAAGTTCACATAAAAGTCACTGAACTCATGAATTTTGAGAAATATTCTCTTCTATGGGTAAACAAAATTTCTCAAAGTATTAAGTTAGCATTTAACTAACTTAAGTTAGTTTTGGCTGGGACAGAATTATTTTATTCGCAGGATGGGGCGATATTTTGGATCTGTGCTGTAAACAGAGCTGATAACTCCAGGATGTTTTAGTTACTGCTGAGCAGCAACTGCAGGGTCCAGGCCTTTCTGCTCCCCATCCCAGGCACCAGTGGGTAGCCAGGGGGGCACAAGGGGCTGGGAAGGGACACAGCAGGGACAGCTGGCCCTGTGACCCAGGGGACACCGCTCCACACGGCCTCGTGGTCAGCAGCACCAGGCTGGGGGAGCCTGGCTGGGCACTGCTGCCCGGGACTGCCTGGGCAGTGCTCAGCTGCTGCTGGGCAATTTCGGTCATCTGCAGCCCCTCTCCTGCAGTTTTACTTCTCTCTGAAATATTAATTTTCTATATTATTAATATCACCATCATTATTAAACTGTGCATATCTCAACCCACAAGTTTGCTCACTTTTACCCTTCTGATTTTCTACCCATAGGGTAGCCTATGGTAGCCTTTCTACCCCCTGGTAGGGGGGAGTGAGTGAGCAGCCACGTGCTGCTTAGTTGCCAGCTGGGGTAAACCACAACAGCATGTTGAAAGTCTGAATTACAGTGACATTTCAGAGATAAGAGTCTCCAGAAGCCTTCACTTCTTCCTCTTCTCAAACCATTCTAATTTAAGTCTATAAATTAACTGTCAATCTGTTAGTCTGGGCTTTTAAAATTCAGTTTCAAAAATCTCAGAAGAAGATATTGCTTCAAAACAGTATTGCTTTTATTTTATAAAATACATATGACTTTTATTTTTTATTAGTTTGATGCAATTCGAACTAATTGCAAATTACCTTGAAAACTGGATTATTAGTTTAAAATCAGTAACTGCCTAATTTTGATGTGTTAGAAATGTGACAGTGTCTCAAGTTGCCTGTAATTTATACACAAAAAAAAAGATCATAATGCTACAAAAGTGCTGAAAAGCTACTTGTTCCATAAACAAGTAACATGCACTGTGCAAAACCGGCCTTGCATCACCATTTTTTAAAGTGTTTCTCTATTCCTGTGCCTTGCAAGAATAAGACAACTGAGAAAGGTCACAAACCTTTACTGACTTTTCAGTGGAAAGTCCAAGTGAACTTCCCTGCAGCGACAGAGCAGCTCACAGATGCTCACAGGTGCTGCCTGCAGGGAATGCAAGCCTGCCGTCCCTTCAGTGCCTGTTCTCACAGCCAGGAGCGGGGCAGTCCCTGCTGTGAGGGGAGGATGCAGCAACACCTCCCACAACACAGTGCCCCTGGAGAACACCCAGCACTGCCACTCATCTTGTGGTAACGTGCTTGCTCATATAATTAGCAGCAGAGTTTTAAAAATGACCTGGCTAAGTAAAAGATTCTGTAACTAAACTGGAAAAAACATTTCTCATCATACAAATAATAAAATCTGAAAATCTGCCAGAATAATTTAAAGAATTTGGACATTAGTAACGTTTCACAGTGGCTGCTAACTTGAAAGCTGCAAGGTAATTTTTTTAACAAGCATAAATATTTGTACATATGATCTGTATTTAAGATTTAAATTCTTAGTCAAATATGAAACACTGTGTATCATCTGTTCTGGACAAGGTTCAAGAAGGCAAATAAAAATAGATTCATCAGCTTTCAGACCAAACCAAAGTAATTCTAATTTTTAAACCAATAATATTTAATCACTAAAAATAGTTTCAATAGTAACAATTTCCTTATTCACAACCTATATATAATTTGAAAGAGCACAAATGACTATCAGCTTCCTTTTCAGCTCTTTGATTAGGCTGGCATGTGGAAGGAAACACAGAGGATATAAACTGGCATTCCACCAATGAACAGAGAACCAGAGCATTTTCCCTTACAAAGTTAATCACACCTCTCCCAGTCTAAGCCAGTTGTACAAAACAAGCACTTTGGGAAAAGTTTTCATACCAAGCACCAAATAATTCTGCTCCCATCTTTGGAGAATGTGTGGAATCCCAAATCAGAATTAAAAGCAGGATTCCATCCAGATATCACAATTTGCATATAATGTTTTCTAAATTTAAATACCAAGACCTACTGACCAAAGCATTAATGCCAAAATTAATTTACCATCTGTAATTATTAACCTGTTTTCTGCTCCATGATTGCTGATGTAATTTCAAGTCAGGCTGACTGAAATCCTAATTTGGCACTGACCAATACACATTTTCAGTAGTGTTAGAAAAAGCTCACTAAACTTTACACCCAACATAAACACCAAGGAATTCTGCCAATTAGGCGAATTTCAGGAGTAGTATTACCAAATTTCTTGAAAATAAATAATTTATTTAAAGAGAAACTGTGTAAATTATTTTTTTAAAGAAAAATAACCATGAAAATTAAGACAGATAACACATTAATCTACAACACTGGTATTATGGGAGGAAGCCATTTCCAAACATGTCAACTCAACTCAAACAAGTTCCTTGGATCAATGCACTTCATGTATGTAGTATCTAAAATTTAAATACTGCCTGCTCCTCTGATATTATTTCTTCCATAAAGATTTGTGGAGCATTCTACGTACAGATGATGCAGGCTCAAAAAACCCCAAACAAATCATACAAAAAATCCCCCCAACAAACTAGATTTTCAATTTTATAGCAGTATTTTTGAAAAAGACCACCACAGATTTTTTTTTGGTTGTTCAAGCTCAACTATGGCATTTTGAAGATATATCTTCATTAAGTGTTGGGGTACTGCTAATTTAGTGCTCTATTTTAAATAACTAGCTGTACTGTACAAAAGTCAAAGACAATCTAACCTAGCTCTCAACATCACCTTCTCAGGAGGAAAAAAATTAAAATGCTATGGACCTTTCCACAAAAGCTACTTTACAGAAGTTGTGTGACAAAATGAATTATCCACATTCATGAAATGCAAAATATACTGTCTTCTGCATCAGGCTCTCAAACAGCTGGAACATGTGTGAGCTGGCACTAGCCTGTGAGGAAGCACATACACACACAGAGCATATAGATATAGCACACAGGCATATAGAGGGTGATTAATAACATTTTCTGGGGAAAAATAATTAATTAGCTTGTCCACATAATGATAAACATGGAGCATTAGGAGAAGAAATCAAACTTCCAGTTTATTTTTGATGCAGATCCATGAGACAACTGAGGCAACCCAGTAGCATGCACTATCAAAAGAGAAAATCCTCCCCACCTCCTTCTTTGTACTTGCCCTGGGATTCCTCTGACCCAATGAGAGGTAATTCAGCCCACTAAGCCAGCATAAAATTAATCACTTCTTTTGCTGATTCAAATAAATCCAATCCATCTACTTATTTCCTACCTTACACAGCCTCTACTTTGAAATGTTTTTCTAAACACCACAATATTCTTTATTTTAATTTACATTATTGCACCGAGATCAAAAAACCCTAATAGCCAAAATATATTGGTCAACTAAGACATAAAATATTCAGTAAACAGACACAAAACCTGGAAACTGCTGTATCATTGTTTTTAATTTCTCTTTTAATCCATCAGTGGCTGGTAAATCTCCACTTTTATCTATCATTCATTCTCAGCCCATTCTGGCAGCCAAAATTCTCTCATCAATGTGGTGATTGAACTTGGGCTCCTGATTATAGTAGCTTAGTTTATCACTGCTCAGAAAAACTGCAAACAATGGCAGGAGTTCTGCAGCCATACACAAACTGAAACATTAATTTTGGCTTTTGTTCATGCCATTGCAAAGTACATTTTACTAAGAAAAGCCGGGAGCAAACTATTTTTGTCATCTATGCTGCTGTCATTAGATGCCAGTGTAACAGCAAAAAAAGTAAAAAGATTACAAATACTGTTTCCCACCATTCATTTCATATTTCTTAACATAATATTCTCATTTTACCATTAGCAATTTTTCTGTGCTTTTCACCTATGCAGAATGATCCCCTCTCCAAACAATAATCTGGCTGAGAATGCATTTAACCTGCTTTGGTATGTAAAATGCTCATACTAATAAATGCTCCTACTGGGATAGAACCACATGAGGGGACCCAATCCCAGAATGAATGTGAAGAGAAATGCATCCTTCTGTTTTAAATTCTCGCTCACAGATGTCAGTTCAGAGTTTCACTTGCCATGTAATATCAAAGGCAAAAGAAACAAGTCTCACTTGTGAAATGTGGTTGATTGAAGACTCCATGCGCCGAAGCTGGGATGCCTGGATATCCAGCATTTGGAGAACATTGTTGGCCAAAGTGTTGATCAGATAGGCTACACTGGCTAACGACTGGGTTGTGTAGGCTTTGGTTTCTTCCAGGGCTCGCTGCTTATCTGCTGACTGAAAAACAGAAAGAAAAGGGTTATTTAGTATGAAGGCTTTCACACAAAGATTCTTGGAATGAACTCTTTTTGCCTGTCTTTACAGACAATGAATTATATTAGTCAAACTAATTCTAAATAAAAGTTTACTATTTTTACACATAAGATACTACCTTTGTATTTTAAGAGTTCCTACACTTTCTAAGAAGAATTAAGCTCCTTTTTTTCCTTGAAACACACCTGGATTTTTCTTGAAAAAAAGTCCAACTTTTATTCAGTATTTTAGCAATTTACTTGAAAAGCACTCTGAGACACTTATTACTTATTTCTCCTAGATTTTATATGATTTAGAACTGTTTTGTTTTTCTAAACTTGGTACTTCATTTATAACTCCTACCAGCCTACAAGGAGCTGCCATATATCATATTCCTCACCTCACCTAATCATTTAGATTTCACTGTTGTCACAAATAGTCATTCACAGTGAATGAACTAAAATTATTCCCCTAAGATGGTAGCTGAATACAATGTGAGAGGAATCATTTTTAAAAAGAGAAAGTCCATGATTTCTTCTTAAACAGGTTTTGTACTTTTTCACATTGTCAATACTTCCTTCTATGAAAAATTAGTATGATCCATTTTTCTAGTAGTAGAGTATCCAAAAGTCCTTAGGCTATCAATAGACAAGATATCCATTGGAAATTTAACAACATACACACATTTCAAATAGCATTAAATATAATAAGCTAAGAATCTAGTTGTTAGGGTTCTGTGCTTCTCCTTGAAAAACAGTTAATATCACTAAGATGCAATTCAGTATAAGGAGTACAGATTAAAGCACTGGCAGAACATACAACTAAGATGCTGAGAAACTTTCCAGTTTCCAAGGCTTCAGTATACAGTGATTTTTTAGGTGATCTTTAGCCATCTCACAGGCTGATGGTGCTGTTTCTAAAGCATGTTCTAAATGTTCTCTACTCAAACCTGTCATTAGAATACTGTATTTCATTATTTCCTTGGCTTTTTGTATTATCCACATAGGTTGGGTATCAAGGTTCCAGAAATGTGCTGTTATTAAAGGGGGAATATAAAGTCATTCCATATCTTTCAGCACAAGCTGAATCTAACATCCATTGAATTACATGTCCTGGAGAAACATAAAAAGAAAGCATATCTGTATTTCAGGAAAACAATTCCTACAGCTCAATATGTTTCCCAAGACCTTGTAGTAAGATTCTTAAAAGAAGATTGCTAGCTTTCATGGGGAAAAAAAATCCCACACATGTAAACACAGGCACAAGACTTCAATTAAACGCTCACATGAAAGATATCCAATACTTTTTCTTTCCTGGCAACTTCCTGTGTCCACAAAGAACACTGGTAACCTTGCTGGCCAGCTAGCAGGCTGCACTGGCACCAGTTCTCAGGCACAGCAAGGAGCAGCAGCTGCTGTTCCTCCAAGGGGCACGAAGGAGGAAGGCTGCAGGAGGTGAGTATTCTCCCCATGCTTCTCTCCCATGCAGAAGACAAAACAAGACCAACAGAAGAACTGAAAAATTTAGGAGTGTCTCAGGACACAGTATGAGGATATTCTCCATCAGAGCACAATTATAAATGCTGCCTTATACTCAAGTATTAAGAAGTTAGAAAAATGCTATCCCCAGGTCTCATTTAAGAACTCATGACTTTTAACCAGCTGAGCAGTATGTCTTGTACATAAAAGAGCTTGAAACTGAGTTTAAGGACTCCAAATGCAGGAACATCGAGCTCTTTACCTCTGCTCTGACATTGCTAGCTTGTAAAAACACTCCTTCTTCCCCTCTCCCTGCTCATATCCCCAGCTCAGGCTGCACACTCCCCTGCAGCAGGCAGGCTACACAGCCATTCAAACCATTTCTCAATGGCAATAATAAAAATGACCAGAAGCTCGCCTGTTTTGCTCTGCAACTGCTGCCCATCTATTTATAGAAGCAGAAAGTGCTGATTTCCATTAGTACACTGTATATCCAGAGGAGTTGAGTATAATCCAGCAAACACAGTATTTTTTCATTAATGGACAAAGTGTTTGAGAACAAAAGGAAAACTATGTGTAATTTTAAATATTATGAGCCTCTGCTATGGTTTTTCTGCTTAAAGAAGCACAAATATAAAACCATGTTCACAGCTAGTCCTTAATAGTTAAATTCAAGTCACCTCCACTTCAAACCAACAAGGAACTGACTTCTCAATATTCAAATGCATTAAAGATCTCATAAAACAATACTATAAACTACTTTGGAACTGTTATTAGCACAAACCCCCATTTGATTGATGTGTCTAGCTCATGTATTTAGCTGATAACAACTGTGATTTGCCCTACATGCCTTTTTACAGAGCCTGAAATTCTCTGAGGCAAACTCTGCTCACATTTGGCACAGCAAAACTGAAGTTTCTTGAACTTTCTTCCTGTGAAGAATCTGTTAAAATTTAAATGAATACTTGAACCTACTGCTGAAAATCCATTTCAAAAGAACAAAAAATAATTAGTGACAGCATTATAAAACAATCATGTTTACTCTGAAAACTTTCAAGAGATGAAAATTTGAATGACTCACAGCAATAGTAATAACTCTAGAATACTTACAAAAAAATCTTAAGCTCCTATGTGGAAATACAACAATAAATGTCAGTTAAAATTTAACTTGAAATGATAACTTGTGTTTAGCATGAAATCCATGTTGTAATTTGATAAGTAGATTTCCAGAGATGCTATCTTATCATAAGCTCCTATGTAACGAGATCCCTACTCATACTCCACATGGACACCAAATTACATTGCTTGCAAATGCTGCCATGCTCACTGAGTATGTAACTATGTAAATAAAGGGATTTCTGCTAATAAGATAATGGTTTCAATTTATCAGCAAACAAAATTCAAACATAATCCGCTGCAGTCTAAGTCTTGATACTCTTGATCTTCCTCACACCAAAATACCAGCCAGTATGCGTCACATCAAACTGCAAGGCAGAAAAAAAGTTATTTCAATATCCATATCTACCAAAATTCTCTAGTGAAAGAAAAAATATCAAACTGATAAGACTCTCTACTTTAGTAGTTTCAGTAACCTGTGGAATAGTGTTTCTGTGAAGAATATCAAAAACAAGAGAGACATGTTCTATGTTCATTACAACAAAAAGATGTGTTCCTGTGTATATTAAGCATATTAACTAGAGTCTGTGAAGCCCTTCAGCTCTCAGAAACATTGTGCTCAGCATGACCAAGACTGGCAGCAAGTGTTTTCAGTTCTTGACCTAAATTAAATGCCATGAAGCAGACCTTTGAGTATGTCTCCATTTCAGTTTTTATATATCTTTAGCATCCACACACATACAATTATGCCTGTCTATGAAAAAATCCACACAGTCCTCTTAGGAAAGCAATGCTTTTAACCATTAGATCACTTTGATCTGTGTTTTTTTAATGGATAATAAATGTAAGAAATCAAAACAAGTCTTCTGAAACACTGCCAACATAGGGATCCTCTCATTCCTAGACCTAACATACCCGTTCCACTGTCTGTGCAGGGCTACATGGTAGACTGGGTACCTCACCTGGTTTATAACTAACTTCAGAAACAAATGCTGGTTTTAAACTCCAGTCACTTCCATTATCTTCTCTGACATGCAAAATTGTAAACACTACCCCGAGTAAAACTATGTAGATGCCACAGAGAAAAAGCAAAGCAACTCAGTGAATTATGGTCTGAGCAAGTGTCACATTATGGAGACTCAGGATCTACTTTAATCAGCAGTACCTGTCACAGTAGATGTGCCCAACTCCAAGTGCACACTCCATCTGCTGTAGTGAATTGGACCAGGAGGCACATCCCAATTGAAAATCATCTGATCCATGAACCAAATTATATGTTTTGCCTGATCCAAACCACTGCATAGCCAGAGAAACAAGGAAGGATCCAATCAAGAATAAAGAGGGAAGAACTATCCAGAGTTGTTGCGTTTGCTAGAAAAGAAACGAGTGCTGGAATATCATGGCATTCCATTGCATTGGAACAAGTGCTGGAACATCAGTTTTTCCAGCCCTCCACTACCTACTGTTTTCCTTCACCCAAACTGTGCAGTGTCCCATGATTCCTTTAATATTTTTCCATTAACTGTGTTAAGAATGCTGCTGTGTCTCCACCTCATGAACTTGTAGCTTTGACTTCTCACACAATGTTAAAATACTTGAATATCACAGCTGGATCATCTTTACAGTCTTAAATAGAAATGCTTAGATCATGTCTTCTGTGCCCATGTTATGGAATTGCCAGGCAACAGCTTAGCATTGATTCTGTTTACCATTTCTCTCCACACAATGCACACATCAGGTGTCCATGTGAGTCACAAGGCAGCATCCTTTTCTCCTCTCTCAGCAGTAAGAGCACCATTTTGACTCGTCACAGAGAGCCCATCTGATGCTCCTGCCAGCCAGGTATGGAGTGGGGCCAGTGTCAGCTACTACTGGGAGGTGCTCCCCTGGCTGCAGCAGGAGGTGGCTCCCCATGCACCCGGACTCAGCAGCCGCCATGGCTCTGCCCAGCTCTCCCCTGGAGAGCATTTTCTGTTTGTGGGAAGCATCCAGTACTGAAACACTTATTTTGCCTCCACCAGGAAACAAAACAAGCTATCAGCTACATGGAAATCTTTCACAGGATGAATCCAGTCTGAGAGCTACAGCACAGACTACAGGGACTGTACAAACTGGGGCTTTTAGATATCAGGAGATCAAAGTCATGCAAGTCAGCTACAAACACACAGACTTCACAGTCAGTCAGAACAGCCATGTATTACACACACAAGGCAATAGAGTGTGCTTGCTTTCAGACACTGGAGAATTATTAACAGTTTCCACTTCCACAGGCCAGTCTGACAATGGACACTCAATCTGACGGCTCAGGAACAATCATAAATGTTCACCTGCAATTACTGCTCACTTTTTTATTAGATGGTATAAGCCAAACTGCTAGCATTAGGAATTATGTGGAATTGAACCTGCAGTAAATGCAAAGATGACTACTTTTCATGTCAGGTTGCAGAGCCCAGGCATCACTTTTGCTTCCCACTCTGGAAGTTCCATTTACCTGCACAATAACATTACCAGATTTGAATAAGAAACAGCCTGGACTGCTGACTATATAAAATATCCTTTCACTTTCAGAATTAAACATTTCAATATTTATTCTCCTACCTAAGAAAACACAAACTTTTATATTTATATAAATGCAAGCAATTAAAAAACAGATTATAAAGAAGAAACAAATATTGAATGGAGCAGATGAAAAAATAAAACATGCAGTAAGGTATCCAAAATGATAAAATTATTTGGCTTTATAAATGGCAAAAGGAATTCTTACATGCATACAGAGCATAAAATGCAGGGCTAGAAAGAAACCCAGAATTCAAGGCATTCTTCCACCCAAAGAGTGATCAGCCAAATCCGAGTGATAAGGTCTGTTATGCCCCTGGTAAGAACTTGAACAATTTTGTACAGAAAAGCGGCTACTAATGGGTAGAGAAATTCCACAAAGAAACAAATGATGGGAGGCAACGTGAACCCTACAGTAAGATCTACAAAACATCAATTCAACTGGATAAAACTTGATAAAAGAAAAAATGCTACCAATGCTACTAAATTAGAAGGACAGACTTCAAAGACTTCAAAAATACATTTCTTATTAATTGGAAAGAGCTTATAAAGACAAGTCTGAAAGTGGTGCATGAAAGGAAGCATTAAAAGCTACTGGCAGTTGAGTTGGTTATTGTAGCTAGGCTTCTTTTCTGTTATAGTTCTAAAAAAAAAAAAAATGTTATTTATTCAGTAGTCATCATCAACTTGGAAGTTCACTGTTCTGCAGCTGGGCTAACAAGCCAAATTCTACTGGATGAGCCAAAAAGCCTGGACCTATGAGTTGAGAAAGAAACTGTTTCTTGTTACAAAACATAGACACAAGTTGTTGCCTTTAATATCAATATATTGACATTAATATGTTGATATTAATGTTGCCTTTAATAGCAATATATTGATATAAAAACTCTTCCAAGATTAATACCTGATGTTGAATTGAAAGGGAGCAAAAAAATAGAGCTTTTTATTCCTAAGGCTACTGTCATTCACATCTTTTAGTAAACAGAGTTTTGAATGGAAAAAAAACTCTCAATTCATACTCAAATGAACTCTTCAATGTGCAATGGATTTATGCAGTAATATTTAGGCATAGAAGTGGAAGCGGAGGCAGAAGAGTTTGACACCAGACTAACTACACAAAAAAGTATATCCAGAATATTTATATCAATTCCCCAACATAGAGAGCATCTCTTGCTATTGTACAAAACAGCAAAATGTTTAGTGAAACAAACCCATCTTTAATACATGTGATGAAAAAGTAATAGTAAAATTTTTAAAATAAGACACAAGATTATTTTCATCTAATCCATATAACAGTTGTTTCTTTTGATTACTCTTAACACAAACCCAAGCTGGCATTTGTCTTATGATCAGCTAGCAAAACCCCTCAGGTTTCTGCTGAGGTTGCAGCAGCTTTAAGAAGCCCCAAGAACAAAAGCTGCATGCTAGAGTTCAACAAGCTTGCATTATTCAGTACAAAATGTGCCCAACTGTGATACTGACAAAGCACACTTCAGTTTTCCTGTGAAAAATAGATTGAGCTCTTATATCATCCTTTTCATTTTAATTGTTGCTGAATTCCTTGAAGTTACTGAAAGCTTCATACATAATTAAGTATTTTACACACTTTCATTCAACTGCACAGATGGTATTTGCTCAGCCCATCCAAGTGCTTTCTGAGGTCCTTCCGTGAACTACAAAAAATGATTGAGAAGAAAACTGAGCATCATTAATCCAATAATTAAGTCAAAATCATGCCAAAAACTTACATAACCGTCAGTGAAAAATACAGTAGTTTTCTGTTTTAACAAACTGGTTCATTAGATACTTGCTAAAGAATAACCCTCACTCCTCTTTCACTACCGGAACTGCTCATTCCCAGGACAAAAAACATGTACCCAC
This sequence comes from Polioptila caerulea, assembly GCA_013397295.1. Classification (NCBI taxonomy): domain Eukaryota; kingdom Metazoa; phylum Chordata; class Aves; order Passeriformes; family Certhiidae; genus Polioptila; species Polioptila caerulea. Next base: position 894,537 of record VYXF01007245.1, read on the forward strand.
CAATTCCTACAGAGCTGCTCTCTAACACACAGGAGAAACAGGCACAAAGAAGCAGAAGCACTCACTGACATGATAGAACAGAAGGAAACAACCTCTTCCAGAGTTTCAGAAAAAACTAAGGGCCATAGAGCTCCAAGGCACCAGAAAAACCCCAAACTTCCCTTTGGGTTGGAGAACAATCCATGTGTTCTATTGGCACACAAGACAGAGGGAAACTCAGTCTACTTGTTCTTTAATATAACCAAAATTGCACAGTACCTGGAATTGTGAGAAGAATATTTTTTTGTTCATCAGTTGTAATAGCATCATCTCTATACTATTCATCTCCATGTGCAAACATCTGTCTCTGTGTAATTGCTCAATCATTATTATATAATGAATAAATATAATTATTTCTGTTATTATTTTGGAAAGACAAAAGGTTGGCTTAATCACTTATTACGCTACTCAAATGTATATACACCTTTCTTTTAAAATTAAGGAGAGCTCATAGTCATTGCCCATTTACATGTATTCTGCATCCTGAACATTATTAATTAATCAAATATTAGGCAACATAAGCAAATAACATTTTGGACACAAATGGGAAACATTTCTCCACATATACCCTGCCACAAACCCACTCATAAGTTCTCTGTCAGCTTTCTATTATTCTGTATTCAGTAGAAAACACGAGCAGCAAAACACACTGAGATGATGAACAGAGGAAGCAACAAGATTACTGAGACTGGTGATTTGGCCTACAAATCACTAGAAATGGTAGCTCCAGAGTTTGGAGACAATACATTTATTCCACAATAATTTTAGCATGACCTTATCTGAACACTAGCTATAATTAAAGTAATGTGATTGAAAATTCTTTGTCACATCTGTGAAGAAAGGAGCAGAGCATGTCAAGTCTCCTAGTGACACAACTCCTTTTTTATTAATGAACTGCTCTCAGAAGCAACAAGGCAGTGTAAGAATCAGCACTAAATAGAACTTCAGTTCTGGGGGAACCATCCAGGCACAGACAGAGGTTAGTCAGGCACCTAAACCATCCCACCTCATCAATATCTGTCAAACTGAAAGGTTTTCTATTTTCTCCACAACTGTCTCCAAAGGCTCTACTCAACATTTACATGAAAGTAATTAACTTGCTCTTCACACAAAGTACAGTTAAAATTTAAACACCTTTAAATGTGAACATACTTAAGTAAACTCTTCTCTTTACAACTGATAATGGGATTAGAACTATTCTCACAGCACTGTGAATTCTGTATGTCCTACATTTAATAAAACACATCATCTTTTGATCAGAGATCACACAGTAATCAACAAAGCTATATAAGGAACACAAGCATTCAGGCCAAACACAATCATTACAGAGTATACTGGGTTTAGAATTAAGAATGCATCAAAACTATCACTAGATTTTATGATTCAAACAACATTCAAAGAGAAAGTAATAAATGTGGTATTTAAAAAAGCAATTTCCAAACACACGGTTAATTGCAATCATCTTATTACACTATTATTAATACCATATTTAAAAAGCTATTCCCATTTTTAACAAATTTTTTAAAAATTATTTCTAATTTATCTTTATTTATCTGTGTACTAATAGCAAGCATGCTAGCTAAAGAATATACTCTTAGCATTCATATTCTAGCAAAACCTTTGACATCAAGTTATTCTGTTTTCCAAATTATTAAAAAACTGTAATTATTCACTAAATGTCACTAGAACTTCTTGATTATAAGTGTGACTGCCTAACTTTTAAGCTATCTTAAACTCAGTATCAGTAATCTGCTGTAGTCTCTACAAGGTCATTTGCATTAAATTGCAGTCTTCTGTTTTCACTGCTGTAAATTTATGTGATGTTTTCAGTGCTGTGCTGAGACCCAAAACACAGGTTTGATTAATAGCTAGGAAAGCTACTTTTCAAAGAAATGCACACAGAACCTAACCTCCTAAAAGGAAAAGCCTCTTTTAAAAACACACACTGCGTTCAAGGCCGCCAGTGAGGGTAAAACAAGCTCACTGGTTTGAGATCTATTACAGCAATATCAGTCTACTGCACCCTAGAGAAAAACACAGCAAATGGGAGCTGTGGACAAGCACAGCTTCCCTGACATCTAATCACCTGCACCACTGTTTCCATGCTGCCTGCATCACTGCCACAAATCTGTCATCTGTTTCCCTTAAACATCACCAGAATCACACCTTGTGTTTATTTCCATACATTTACAAGCACAGCAGACCAGTTTGCACGCACAAATGTCCTGCACTCATCAGACCTTGCAAGTTCCTGTTCCTTGAGAATAGAGCCAAAGTCCTGTTTATGCAAAAATAAAAGGGCATGATGTATTCACACAAACCTACTAAACAAGGTTATAAAAAACTTTTTCAACACATCAGTAACACAGTTTGAAATGATGCATCACAAGAACAGCATGCCAGCGTCCAAAGGCATTTACATCTAAACTGAGGTTAATATGTATATTACTGGTTCTTCATCACCACTGCACAGCATCACACTTGGCTCTAGCTCGAGAGGAAGCAGCAGAGAGGGAACGTACTCCCCTGCTCATTCTGGGAAACCAGGGGAGCTTTCACCTTGCTCTGGTAGCTCTTCTGCAATAATGCAGCTGAGAGAAGTGAGTTGTTTCTAGTTCCTACAACAACATCATTACTGTTGGAGCTCCAGATACAAGGCAAATTTAAGAGCAGCACAGTATCAACACATTCATGGCCATAAGAGGCCAGGCCAATACACTGAATGAAGAACCTCAGAAACAGCAAAGATCCACAGGCTTAACTCTATTGTCTCATACATCTGCTGCTCTACAACTCTTCATTCACCAAGGATGCTTCAGTATGCAGAGGTTTCACTGAGTTTACAAGTCAAAACCATTGATAAACTCAAATTTAACTTTACAGTTACTTAATAAAATTAAAGCAAGTGGTAGCATTTGAAAAATTACTTCATATGCGAAGTGGCTTTCACAAGTAAAAACTACAGTCATGTAGTAATTACATTCCGCTGTATAAAAAATGCATTTGCACAAATTGTTTTCCCCACTATCAATATCGCATGAACAGACTTTTATTTTAATCTTTGTCTCTTGAAATCTGACAAAATCTACCATTTCTAAGAAAGGATGTCTACTTCAGCTTTACAAAATATTATCTACTCAGAGGGGTTTATGTAACAACTGAGTTGCTTTCCAATTTTGCCAGTTTCTTCCTTCCACTATAAATTCTCAATTCAATTCACTACAGAGCAGTGATTGAGGTCAGCTAATGGCTTTGATTTAGAATCACAGGCAGAGTGATTCGTGGCAGCAGATTCTGTTTCCAAGTGTCCAGTCCAGACATCACGAGCTCATAGCAAGGAAAGCTGAGCAGGGCACACAGCCATGTCCTCCACCATCACAGCGTACAGCCCAGCACAGCCCGTGGACAGGGACATGCAGGACGCCTGTCACGGGCAGGCTGTGACTGCAGCGTTCCCGGGGAGGGGACACACCCTCCTGAGGGAGGCTGCCAGGGCGGAGATAACACCCACAGCAGCTCCCACAGCACCACGGAGCCCCGCGGCACCGGCCCACCTTCTGAGGCACTCCAAGAGACTGACGAGTGCAAGCTGCTGGAAAGCCTTTGCTGCCTAGCCACGGCAAAGGCAGTCCTGTTATCCTCAGAATTCTTCCCACACCATCACCCCAGCTGATACAAGTCTTTCAATTGCTATTCACTTGCTCTACTTCCTCACAAAAGCAAGCTCCAAAATACTATCACACTAGAAGTTATACTTTAAATTAACTACCTTTGGTAACTATGGCTAAAAAAAAGCTAGAAGTAAAGAAGCATAGCTCTCAGGTAACATGAGTATGCCTTCCAAAGACAGCAGACAGAGGGTTTAAACCAATGGGGGGCAGGAATTTGCAGAGTCACTCTTTCTTTTCTAGGAAATAAAGACATTTGGATTATACTGATTCCTTCACACTAATCAGTTAACCCTAAATTTCAAATTATTCTTACTTTGCACTTTTTAAAGCTTCTACCAATTCAGACATAATGAAAGAAATCAACTGTCTTCAGATCCATGCCCTCAATCTGACATAACAGAAAAAATCAATAAAATATTTTATTTTGTATGAAAAAGTAGAGATCAAGATAAGAAACTTTCACACAAGAGCTGCAATATACAATATTCCTCTAGGAGGCAAAAGAATCATTGCCAGCATACCCCAAAACCTAGAGATTTATGCTAAATTAGCAGAGCCTGGGTGAGCTGCAGCAGCAGTTGATGACTCTACAGCACAGAACTAAAGAATCAGAAGAGGTTTCTCTCATTCCTCTGATGCCTTAAGTTTTAGCTTTTATATTTTTCAGATTCTGTGCTGTTTGAGTGTGTAGTTCTGGGTTCTATATTAAGTGCTACTAAGCTCTCTTCACAGAGTAGGCAGACAAAACAATCCCTTTTCTAGCTTGGGACCAAGGACAACCAATACAAATTTCAAGCCTAAGAACATAAACAACAGTGAAGTGAAAAGAAAAACAAGGAGGATGGAACTTCAAAACCTGAAGTTATAACTGGACAATTAACTCCAATGTGCTAAAGGACCAGAATTTATAAAAGTGTGAGACCTCATGATTGGGCTTCCATTTTGTGACCATTTTGGGGCATCTTAGGTGTGGTCCAGCTGGACTTTTGTGCTGCCCAGGTGTACCCACTGAGGCCTTTTAATATATCCCCACTTTATCCTTTTGCTCTGTCTGGTCTCTGTTCCAGGTCACCCTCCAGAAGGTATAAACTCCATGAATGGTTGCCCAGTCGGTCCCTCTTTCTTTTTTGCATTAAAACAAACAGGACAGCTGCCCTTGCTCACTGCAGAATCACTTAAAGGCCCAAGTCTCTGAGCCCTGCAATGCTACACGTGCCAGAGTCCCATCACCTCAAATGTGCATTTGCACCCCGTGACATGACCAGACACCAACATATTCTTGTCTGACTCTGAAAAATCACAGCAGCCCACAAAACTTGGAGGCCTTTTTCCTTGCTGTCACTGTAAAGGCTTGCCACAAAGAGGGCAGAGGCAAGCAACAACAGTTTGATTTGTTCGTGATATTTTGTTCATCTTGCTGAAAGCTGACCTCTGCCATACAACCTACCAGCTGAAGGTCATGGTAACACTCGATATCCAGTGGTAGCTGAACTCAGGATGGAGATTAACTAAACAAACTACCAAGATTAAGTGAAAGAAAGTTAGTGAAAGTTCATTCTGAAATCTGAAAATCAAAACCAATGCCTTCTTATTAAGTAGATTTCTTCCCTATGTGTCCTGAGAGAAGCATCTGCTCATTTTTCTGGCAAAGAATGTTTTTACAACCTTTTGCTCCTGTTACCATAGCACTGGACAAAATACAATATTGGCAGAGAGAGAATGGGATTCTGGCCTCTCATGCAGAGACAGTCAGCCAAGCCCAGATTTCTGCTCTGCACTTACTAGAGAACATTTTAGAAAGATAAAAGTCACCTCCTCAACTGAGGAGTTCCAATCTAATTCCCTAGGGTAAACTGCTAGAAATAAAGATTTTTTTCAGAACCCTTCTTGTTCATGCTTCTAAGAGAGTTGTCAACAAATAAAAAACTATATAGTTACAGGAGGTTTTTCATTTCAACTAGACGCAAACTTTGCTAAGCTGTTACAATTTAAAAATCTCAGAAAATAAGCAGAAAAAAACCTTTTTCTGCAGGCACTGTAACCAGCAATTATTCTTTTTCCCAGTTTAACAAGCAGTTTCGGTCCATTTACTTCAAAATTATAAGTAAACCTTCTGTCAATTGCTATGTAGCTCAAGAACAGCAAGCCAAGTTGCTATATTCAACTTGCAGTATGCAACTTAACAGCACAGAATCAAATGTTCTGTAATTATTTCAAGTAAGATCTCTATTTTACACACACATTTTCTAAGCATGACCTACATTCACATTAAAAGCAATACTTCTTACCCAAAGAGAGACTTTCATGCAAGTGGTAACTTAGTTTCTAAAACCAATATATGGCCATTTTACATGCATAAAAGGATGTGTATTTCATTTTTTATATTAACTACACTGCAATTGTAACACAGTAACCTCCATCCAATTTAAATACTACTTCTTTCTGCAAATTACCAAGTTACTTTTTAAAGAACAAACAAGTATAACACTGAGGTATCAAAAGCAACATGCTCGATAACCAAATCCAACCTTGGCAAAGTTTTTCTGCACCTACAATAGTTCCAACATTCCCCAGACTTGAAACAAAGTGATCATGATGCAAGTCACTGAGCCATTTCAGAATTTCTCTCGAACAATACGGAGAGTTTTCTGTCTGGTAAAAAAAAGCCAGGACTTGAAACACATAAACTACCAGGAATAAGGGTCTTGTTGCTTAACTACAAAGGCCCATCATTCAGAATATCAATCAGCATGAGCTTGAAGGGATGGCATTTTTTTGAAATTCCTTCAGAACAGTATCAGAATTTCACACAGTAAATGTTTAAATCTGCTGTCACAAACAAAGCACTAGCAAAATAATGGAACGGGACCCCCTGGCAGAAGCTCTGTAAATTGCACAAGGTTGTTTTTACTCTTCCACACAAAGAAAGTAGATAATGCACCAAATGCATTCTTTGAATCAAAAGGAATTAATAAACTTAATGATTACAACAAACCCCATGAGAATGACTGCAGTATCAAACAAGAGCTTCTATTTCTAAAATGTCTGAGTTCCTTTCTAACATGTTCTAACATTTAGATGTCAGCTGAATACAACATCTGCCTATAAATCATGTGAAAAACACACAAAATTCTATGTGAGGACATTCTGAAAAACAGAACTTCAGGAATATGGCAGTCACCATCCAGGAGAAAATGTCCATGTAGGACGTTAGAGAGGCAGCAGCTAAGGACGTAGGTCTCTCAGAATACCTTCCAAAAATCAGTCAAGTTATTGGGGATCCAACAGATGACAGCTCTGTAAACCTGGAAGCAATTCTAAAATGAAAAATAAGCACCACATACAATGGCACAAGAAGTTCTACAAAGCTGGTCCTGAAAAAGGTGCTTGCCATAAAAGCTTCAGAAAAGGACAGAGCAATGAACCAGAGACTCTCAAAGTAGTATGGAGCATCTGCAATGTTCCAAAATCCACAACTGCCCACCTCATATTAATGATGTGCCAGACCTCAGCTTCCACTGAAGCACTTTTTTAACAACAAAAGCATCTGCAGGCACTATCTTATTTTACCAAAACAGGTGAAATAATATTTTTTTCTTTTCTCTATTTATCTAATGTGATCCAGATTTTTACCAGGTCCTTTCAGACTTTTTCAGATGCTGATTTCAGCACTTACTGGTGCTGTTCTGCCCAAGACCTTTATAAACATCCCTTAGACAATCCTGTATCAAACAGGATACATTTATTTAAGAGCAATTAAACACCTTTTTTCCCCATATTTATAGAATTTTTACTATTTTCAGGATTTATAGATTGGTAAGCATTCATATTGGACAGAGAAGACACCACCAGCCACAGACATCTCAGCAGAAGACAAATACATACTACTATTTTTCCCCCACCACAGCCATATCCAGAGTAGCCCAGTAAAACTTAAGACCAGAATTTTCATGAAGTAAATTAATCCACTATTTTCCTTGTCTAACAAAATTGCTAATAATTAATTTTGTCAAATGCAACAGTTTAAAAAGTTGATTTTTTCAAATGATTTTCAAAAAAAAGTCATATACAGACTATGGTTGTCTCAAATAGGGGAACACTTCCTTCCTGCTATACAATCTGAATTCGGTGACAAATATTTCAGGCAAGAGCCATTTTAATGCCACAGTTAAGAACTATCATGCTGTTCCCCATGTAGGCCAAGTTTCATCATCTCTAACTAGAGCAGTAGCAGGCAGCTTCCCACACACTGGGAGCTCTCCCAATGGCCAGAGCTCTCAGGCCCAGAACTCTCCCCGAAGGCTGCATGTGTTGCATGCAGTGTTGCAGGCAGTGTTGCAGGCAGTGTTGCAGGCAGCCCACCCCCCCCTGCACGGGCAGTGCACACCCCCAGCACTGCACTGCACTGGGGCAGCTGCTGACAGCACTCAGGGAACACAACAGCACCCGTGCAGGGCTGCAGCAGAACAGAAAGGAAAAGTTACACCATGAAGGTTGGAAGTGACACTGCAGACTCGTGAAAGAACACAAGGCTCCTCTCCCAGCAGCTTTATGCTCCAATCCAGGATATGAAGAATCCCCACGACTGTGTTTACTTTCACAATAATTATGGCACAGACTGAGCCTCAACCTTCGCTTATTCACCAAATTTTAATGTTATTGTTCTGACAATTCTGAGCAATTTGTTGTCACACAAACAGAAACATCAAAGAAGAGAAACAACAAAAATAAGAACATTTCAACTGCTGAATGCTTTTTCTATGTCATAAAAGATTCTCTTGCCTTGCATTTTTCTTTCTAATGTGAATTCATTTTCAAGTAGTCTCAACAGATCGTTACAACTTCAGCAAGTTCTACGACCATCTAAAAGAAGGGTTTTCTCTATACCTTCATGAATTAAAAGTGCTGCATGAATGACCTGCTCATTTGACAAGACATGCCTAAATAATACATCACCTCTGTATCCATCGAGCTATGGCAATAAATAAAACTATCCTGGAGAGTTTTACAACATGAATTATACGTTTTAAGACAGAGGCACAGAGAAAGCACAAATTTTCAAGCTGCTTTTCAGACAAGCAATTCTCTCCTTCTTTAAGAAGAAGGATCTACCAACTGCGTAACCTCAAATCCTCCACCTTCCTAGACACTGGCAATTGGCTTTTTTGGTATCACTCATCATCTTCCAGTCATTTTACTGAACAGTTTGTCCCTAAAACTCAGGGGAAAATGCTGATATTCCCCCTACAATTAGTCAAAGAAAATCATGCAAACAATTCTTGAAGGACTGTGTTCAGAGCCTTAAGGGCACACGGAATCCAGACCAACATAAACTTCCACTGTTTGTACACAAAAGCTGTGCTTACCCTGATTTATAAAGTACGAGATCTAGAGATGACACCACGTAAGAGCTGTGTTACTTAAAACCAACAGAATCAGGTGTAAGATGCTGCCTGCTCAAGTTGGGCTTTGGTCTGTGCACTTACCTGTTTGGCACACGTAAAAAAATGGTTTGAGAAATGAATACAGTATTTTCAAGCAGACAAACAAAAGCTCATTAATCCCTGCATTTCAATCTCCACAGAGATTGAAATTTTTAACATTTCCATCTCCAATATAAAATAAAATTAAGAAAAAAATAAAACCAAAATTTTGGCCTTTCGGAGAGGACCTGGGAGTTTCACTGAGTTCAGCAATTACTATGTGGTAATGCCAAGGCTCCTGAAAACTAAAGTCAAGTCAGTTCACCACAGGAAGATTACCATTTCACTCCTTTAAAAAAGAAAAGTATTTGGGGCTCCTTTATGAGAAAGGGAATTGAAGTAATACTGATACAGTAACTGCAGCAGACCCCCAAACCAAACTTCAGATCTACAACTGGTACTTTGTCTCTAAAACAGCTTTCTTCTCAAATGACAAAACACACCACACTGCATATGGAAAAGCCAGCTCCACAGACACTCCTATTGCTGCCCATAGCATTGCACAGCCTCAAGAGTCACAAAGAAAATGGAAGAAATTGTTGCCTGGTTTAGGGTTTTTTTTTTTGTATAACTATCTTAAAACAGAAAAGTAATTTCCATGAGTATGTTTTAAATTTCAAAGATACTGTGTGACACTGAAAATTTAACTTGAGATTACAGATTGAATATCACAAAGCTGAGCATGCTGCTTAGAAAAGAAACTAAATGTAACAAAATCCAATACTCTGAGCCTTTACCAGTGGCGAATAAATCTCTCATTCTTCTCTGTGTCATTAACAAAAGCTACAACTAAAAAAAAGATAAGAAAATTTCAGAGAAAGTAAAACACACAGAAAATATTTACCTCTGTGTATCATAAGAAAACAAGGAAAAGTCTCCTTCTCTTTGGAGAACTTTTAAGCACAGCCTTTACAGTGGACAAGTGGATTATTGGCACTGTATTCCCCACTTGTTCTTTAATGAAAAAAATCTTTTATATGCATATAAATGGTTAAATAAGTTATAATTCTGCATCGATGATCCAATTGTTGATTAAAGAGAATTCATAAGAGCCTGTCTTGCATAATGAGTACAACTTATAAGCCTTACTTAAATGAAAGGTCTTAAATGAAGGGGACAAACATCTGTAAGAGGCTCCTCACAGTAAAAAGTCCTGTTTCCAAGGACCTGCCTTTGGTGGACAGATGAGTATGTAAATGAAAACAACAAAAATTAGAGGCTTACCCCTCCCTCTTGCTCCAGTCATCAAAACTGGATGTATTTGTAGCACATACTGGATTACTGACTCCAATAAATGTAAGGACTGCATCCATATTTAGAAAATACAAAATTTACATTTTAAGTAGATAATAAAATGGGAATGATTTGAAATATATCTATTAACTCATTGCATCAAGAGGTTAGAGAAATGTCCTCAATTTGGAGATGATTTACATTAATTATTATCACCACCAGACAAATAATAATAGCGATTCAGAGTCTACTGATAACTTTTTACCTTCTATTATCCAAAATTATTAATTTATACAGATGCACACACAGTCAAAGAATTACCTCTTTCTTTCAGGAATGGACTGCCCTCATGACAGTGCACTCAATATGTGATAGAAGTGCTGCAAAACCAACAGCCTCACTGATTTAGGCTGATTACACAGCACTCTCAATCATTCTGCCCCTTCTGACACAGTCACTTCATTGGGCATCACACCTCTAAGGACACGAACACAAATAGGCCTAAACCCTTGAGACCAATTTCTGAGAGCACTAACAGATGAATGAAGTCAGAAAACTGAGTACATCAGAAAACACTGCTGTCTGATTTATCATGAACAACAAAGAAATGCAGTCTCACAGTTTCATTCTCCTCTACAACTCCTTTCACTCCCAGTTCTCGAGTTATTAGTCACGGTGGAAAAAGCTCATTAATTTTACTATCACCATTTCAGCACACATGTATATATACTCCATCATATAAAAACCTTTAGCTCTCTTTCCCACAAATGAAATTTATCTAGATCTTTTTAAGTTGACATGAGTAACTCAATACATTAATTCCCTCTCCTTGGAAGGCAAATCCAACACCAATTGGTGCAAAAAGCATTTCAAAGGAGCCAGGATATATCGTATTCAGGATACAGAAAATACAGTATTAAATAGAAGCAATATCCCCAATAATCCAGTGAAATGAATAACAGTGGACAGGGCAAAATACTTCATATAAGAGACAGAAAACTCCGTCATGGAATACATGCAAGGCAAAAGCATATGAAAGGAAAAGACAGAACTGGTTATATTCTCATTATTTATTTAAAATGTCTTGTCTTCCTAGAATACCATTAAGTCCTGAGCCTTAGCTCATAGCAATAATTCCATAGATTAAGTAGCATTACCTCTCAAACTTAATTTAGTATCCCTGTACTCTACCAAGAAAAATGAGAAACCAGAGTACATAGTTCATACTTTTCAAAACATTATTTGAATAATCCTATAATTCATTATTTCTATCAAAAATAACCACCCCTTTTTTGAGCATCTGCTCATATTGGCATTTTTCAGTGTCTCTGAAGCCTGTCATCCACCTCAGCCTCTTCTTTTGCTGTTAGCAGTGTGGGGGATAAGAGGGTGGCTTTTGTTTTTATTATTTCTCTTTTTTGATATATTTATAAATAGTGAAATTTACTGTAGACTTTCCATAATGGCAGGGAATCATTAATATCTATAAGATTTTTTAACTACTTTTGGCTAAATATTTTTGGCTTGTCCCTCCACAGACCCTCCACACAGATCAATGTATGTTAGCTGATTCAAAATAGCAATTTAATTTGGGATATTTAATATTTTTAGGTTTCCCACAAGGTGCAGCAGACCTGTAGCTTTTACCTAGTTAAAAGTAGCAGACAACAAACTTTCACAACCTGCAGCAAACACTCTGCCTCACATAGAAAGCTAAGAACAAGCTCCACTTCTCAAGCCAACTTTACCAAGTCGCCACCTAGCTAAAAAAATCAGAGTGAATTACAAATGCTGCAATGCCCAGCATTGCTCAAACTTACAGTCTAAAAGGACACACTCAAAGATAATTGAGACTCTGTGTTGTATATTGAGTGAATATATATTACCTAATGATTATTGTTAGAGCGAATCAACACAAATCAGTGTGCTTTGAATTCATACAACACTACTCAGTAATAAATGGCTTTGTGTATCTTGTTTGTTAGACACATTAAAAGTTTTTGTTTGAACAGAGATCACACTCAAATTCTATTTCAGCTAAGTTTGTGTATTCCTGTCTGGCAAAACCAGCAGTGCCAAGAGGAACTTTGTTTTATGAGACAGACTCAACAGCAAGACAAGCACTGATTCTGCTTTCAGGAGTCCCGTATTACCCACAGGTTATCTGTACCAGCCCTCTCACGTTACACGAGTGTCAGTCAGCCCCACTGCTCACAGTTTTCACAGGGGAGCACAGAAACAACACCTGACCCCTTCACTGCACACCTGCAGGCCCAAAAAGCAGCACTGCTGCTGCACAAAAGTTCGAAATAACCGCGCTCCCTACCTGGGGTCTTGGTGAATTTCACACTTACCTTTCACTGTCCCCCCAACAGCTCACTGCCTCAGGCACTCCCTCCTCCTCCCTCACACACCCACCACCCCTGAGCTGAGCAAAGCAACGGCGCTGCTCTTGGGAGCAGGAAATTCACAACAAAGTTACAGAATACCCTAATAAAAATATTGTCATTTACTTAGAAGAGTTTTTAAGAAAAAAACACTGAATTTATGAGTTGGCACAAAGCTAGCTTTGGCTGTGGGCTATAACCACCCCAGGCTACTAAAACCCCAGACCAAGCAGTATTTGTCCCTCACCCTTCATTTCACTGGGTATAAAACAACTTCATCATACATCATACACTACACCAGTAATAATGAGAGCACTTATTATTATTCAGACTGAAATACCATTAAGAATAGATATTACAATGACATCTACTGGGAAATAAGCTACTGCAAAATGGAATAGCATATATGAAGTCTATACTTCAGAGCATATAAATTTCAGTTTGACAGAGCAACTTAGTCATTGCACCTGAGAAATAGAAAATTAAGCTTACTCACTGAAATAGACACAATTCACTGGCAAAAACATGTTAGTTCATTCACCTCAAGAAAGAATTGTCAACCTAACTAGTGAGAGCTCTGAGAAGAGGAAATGCTCCGAAATTCAGTCTGCTGTGATGATGTTTCATCTACTGACATGGAGTTTTCCTTCACAAAGCAGCCCAGTGACTGAAGTTCCTGGTAGGGAGATCCAACAAAATCTACAAACCTTAGATTATTAAGCAAGAGGTCAATTTCAGGTCTACAATTAAGTGTGAAAACACAGCATTTGAAACTATTTTTTTTTTTAAAGGGCCATCAGCCTCTAGACACAGACTCTACTGAATAAATCTGCTGCAAACATGGTATTTAAATTAATGTTTTTCATCAAGAAAATATTCTGCGCAACACTACAGAGTAAAATTTCACTTGCCTAAAGTACTCACTGGAGACCCTCTTGCCTTACATAGGCACCACTTTCTGCCTCAGCACTAAGCCACAAAGATTAATAACTGTAAACTCAAATAAAACACAAGCAGTGGACAATAAATTTCAGAGAGCTGATTAACTGTAGGATGCAGAAGCTTGCAATTCTGAATTAAAATTCTTCATCAATATAATCCAATAACTACAGTCTGAATATAATGAATAGAAGGGAACAACCAGAATGCCACTTGTAACCAACATTTAGTGTTACAGCATTTATTTTATATTAGCAACTTGCATATTTACAAATTTTATTTTCATACCTGCACATATTGCCACCACCAACTCCAATTACCACTAATAAAATGACTCCTGCTATTTCCATATCCACTCAATAAAGGATCAGTCCAGCAACTCCTGAACTCCAGGGTGAACTTGTGGCACTACTAAATGCATTAAATTAGCTTTCATGGCAAAACACAGCGCAGGTGATGAAAAAGGAAAGTATATTGGTTGAGTGATAAATCCTTCAACAACTTTGCCAGCTTCACTGACTCACTTCAAGGAAACTTGTTCTAGATTATCCTCACTAAACCTCCCAAACCTCACGAGCCACTTCAGTGGTAGCCAGGTGGCTGCAGGAGCAGGCTCTGTGCGAGGAGATCTGATGGCCCCACATCAGACAGAGCCGGCTCTGAGCCGGCTCCAAAAGAGCCCCACCACTGGCAAAAGACAGCGATGCTGGTGGCACCTCTGTGACAATGTATCTACCAAAGGGTAAAAAACATTGTGAAACAGCTGTGAGAGGAGTGAGAAAAATGCGAAAGAAACAACCCTGCAGACAGCAAGGCCAGAGAGGGACGAAGGGGAGGAGGTGTTTCCATGCACTGAAGCTGAGCCAGCCGTGCGGCCCATGGAGGATCCCGTGCCAGGGCAGGTGGATGCTCTGAAAGAAGCTGCAGCCCGTGCAGAGCCCACAGAAGGAGCCTGTGGCAGCAGCTGCAGCCCCTGCAGAGAAGTCCATGCAGGAACAGGCTCGGGCAGAACCGTGGCCTGTGGGGCACCCAGGGGAGCAGTCTGCTCCTGCAGGACTGGATGATTTCGGGAAGAGCCCATGCTAGAGCGATTCTTGAAGAACTGCAGTCCAAGGGAAGCACCTCCTATTTGTGCTCCAAAGTGTTTTGGAGCACTTTGGGAAGGACTGTACCCCATTGGAGGGAGGCCATACTGGAGTGGGGGGAAGACTCTGAGGAGGAAAGAGCAGCAGAGACAAAGCGATATGAAAGCAGTACAGCATCCCCCACGCCCTGTTCCCCCGCACCACTGAAGAGGGAGGAAGCATACGAGTTAGAAATGAAGGAGTGAAATTGAACGTGGGAAGAAGGGAGGGCTGCAGGAAGGTGGGTTTAGTTTTAATTTTCTTTCTCATTGTCCTACTCTATTTTTAATTGGCAGTAAATTAAACTAATACTCCCCAAGTTGAGCGTGGTTTGCCCATGACAGTAATTTCTGAGTGACCTCCATGTCCTTAAATCAACCCATGAGCTGTTTTTTTTTTCTTACTTTCTCCTGTTGTTCAGCTGAGGACTGAGTATGAGAACGGTTTGGTGGGCACCTGGTTCACTTTCAAGTTTAATCCATCACTGCATACTTCAAATTTAAAATCAGACGTTTTCATAAAGTCCTACCATAGGCTGATGGACAAGATATATCCATGTAATATTCACTGAACTTAGGACTGAGACAGTATAGCACACTGCCCATGTATTCAGTGTTCCTGTTTTACTAGCTTCATTGGCTTTTTAGAGCTTCAACTTGTTATCATCTTCCTGATGGACTAATATTCACTGGAGCTAATCAATATCCACTTTCACACCTGCAGAACAAGTGTTCCATCAGTGCCAAGATTAATCACCCCTTCAGAGGAGCTGGACTATACAATAAACAAGCTTAGGGAACAGAAAAAGTGAAAACAACTTTCCTCTGATACTCACACTTCTGATAAACAGATTTTATGAATCTGAGTCACCTCTGTTCAGGTGATACATATCTTCAGTAAATTGAAGGGAGATCATTCTTGAATTTGTTTATAAACCATAATGCCTGTAACTCCCTGTATAATTACACAAGTTCTATTCTGGTACCAGCCATTACAAGAGACTCCACTGAAATTTCCCATTACTAAAGCTGTAACCATTAAGTTGCTGCTTGTCAAGATTGCCACTCCTGTAATTTAAAACTAATATGCTAATAGATGCCTTATTCTCTTGTTCAGATTACTGAAGATGCTTCCAAATCTACAGCCACTTGGTTTTGCTTATGAGATCTAAGTAAAATTAACAAATATGTGGAAAGGAACTATGAAACTCATTGATCCATGGACTGTAGTAAAATTACCAAAAAATAAGTAGTTTTCACCTTTATGTCTAGCTAAATAAAGCTATCTGCAGGAATGAAAGCAGGTTATTTCTAGTAATCAGCAGGATGGATTACTAAGAACAAGAATAAAAATCTTCTTTATACCCTTCCCCTCACGAACACCAGAAGAGTGTTTCTGTATATAAAATGCAAACAGTCATGGCAACATGAAGGCTATGAAGGGAGGAAAATCAGAAGCTCCCTCTTCCTCTTCAGTCTCTAGAGCTGACAAGTAAAGCATAATAATCTTGAATAACTAAAAAATACAGAGCCTTTTAGAAGAATCCAGCCAACACAGCTGGATCAGGGAAATCAGAGGTTCCTTCTGAAAGCTGTGCAGGGAACAGAGGCTTGGCTTTTCCCTCAGTTCTGCATGCTGTGGTGGAGGGACCTCCCCCCACCTCAAATCTCTGCCCACCAAACACAGGCTGAAATGTCTCCACCTGGTAATTTTTTCTGACTCTTTCAACAAAGACTTACAGACACAAGCATTTAGTAACTCTAGAAAGCTCTATGCACTGCACAAAATGAAAAGCTGATTTTTAAAAAGAGTGATGATAATGAGAAACAAACAAAAGATTATTCCAGAACAGACCTATACATGATAAGCTCAAAGAAACTTAACAGGGTAAGCCAGTGTTGGCATTTTTATCAGTATTTCAGTAACAAGACATGCAAGTCACATAATTGCATGGTCTTATTATTTATACTACCATAAGTAGAAATTTTCTTTGTGATATTCCTGAACAAAATTAAGCAGGAATATGAAAATTTTGTAAACACAGCACATTGCCCAATATAATTATTACCTGCTTTTTATGAAAGACCAGATAAATCAATGTAGACAAATACCAAGTACATCAAATAATCAAATTTTATGGAATTACTTTGTTGCATATTTAGACTGAGATTGAACTTGTAATAGAGGACACAGGACTAGTACATAAAGCATTGAACAAACCATAAAAAATTTAACGTGTGATTGACATTGTGTCAGATACCACACAAACACCCTCCTAAACAAAAAAGCTTTTCTTCCCCTTTTCTTTAAGAAGCAGCATGACATAAAAATAACTGTATGATTTCTCCAAGTTATTAGAAGAATAAGACATCTTTGACATGAAGAAACTTTTTTCCCCAAGCAGTCTTTTCTTTCGCTGCCTCAGGTCCATTTACTATACATTTGCTGTATTTCCCATAATTTTCCACAAAATGTAAAGCTGATGTTCTCTGATACACTACCATATCACACACTCAAGGGAAGGATAACATTTTATGTAACATTCCCTGTTACTAGAGTAATCGAGCTACATATCAATCATAATTTGGATAAACACTAACAAAATTTTTAAGAACAGCTTTTTCATTTCATAAGCAGAAATCAAATGAGCTGCAATTGCCATAGCTCTACAACTATGAACTAGCAATTTCCTCATGTATGAGATTACATGTTTAATTATTTTGAAGCTGCAATTATGTTGCTGGTTGGGGGGGGAAGAGAAAAAACCCATTCACTCTAGTGCTGAACTTCAAATTCTCTTAACACTGGCCTATGCCTCACTGGCTGTTGCAACAGTTTCTGTACTGGACAATAAAACTTCAAAGCAGCAACTGGCACAGAAAGGGAGTGGCTTGACTACTGAAATAGATAATACAGGCCAATGAAGGGCCTATAATGTCCCCATCACCACAGCACCTACCATCCTGCAGATGAACTTCAGGTCTGTCACATTCTGAGCCTCCCCTAGATCTCGAGATTATCCACAACAAATCTTCTGTCAGCAGTGAAATACCACAGGATTACAGGAGAATTAGTTCATCTTCATTACATGACTCTCTGGGTGATTATTCTTCCATGCATTTCAGAGCATTTACAAACCCATATTCCCCACAAAATTCAAGGCTACTATTTCACACGTAATTTGGACTTCTTTCAGACATACCAACTTTGGAATAATAAATATTATTAGAAGCAAACCCACAAATATCCGATTAACCAGTAGTTATTCCCATTAATCTATTCCCCTCCTGCAGAGAAGAAAAAACCAGCTTTTTATAGAGATCTGCAGTTTACATAGCTCTGGCACTGTGAAGGTGGGGCGAGCTCGCCGACAGATTTGTTACTGGGACACTCACATCACTAAATCCAGAATCCCCCCCCACTGAACCTCTTCTCCAAAACAAACCCGTTCTGTGATGTCTCAGAGCAGTCCAAAAGCCTGCAAAATCCTCTGGCCTGGCTGATGACTCTATTCTGCACTTCCTTAAAAATTTAAGCATGTTGATGCTGTGACCCATACTGCACCTCCCAGTCATGGCTCACAACACAATTCCACTCTTTAATTCTCACCTCCCCCTTAAAGCTCTGTGTTGTCATGATGCCTGGACAAATTGCCAACAGTCGGGATGTTGCTTTGTGGTGGTCAGAATCCATCAGATTGACCATGACTGCCTCGGTCTCTTCCTTCATTCACCATCTGTCTGTATCCATCTCCCGTGATCTTAGACTGGCCTTATGCACTGTCTGGGGCAATAACCAGCTATTTTTCGTTCTCTATTTGCACAAAACAGCATGGAGTCCTCTTCTGCAGTTTTCATTAAGGCATTAAAAGTGGAGCTGTTCCACAGAGGTTTTGTAAACTTTGATTTATACAAAGAATTTAAAAAAAAGAGTCAACAGAAAAAGAACCCAACTACATGCAGTTCTTCCTATCTGGTTCTGCCTTCCATACTCCCCTCCTATATTCCAGAAAAATCACTTTTCAAAAAAGCAGAAAATTAAACACATGTATATGTCAGGTCGTAATCATAAGAAAATATTTCAACACACCTCTTAAAAACCCCAAGTCACGCTAATTCAACACCGGAAAAGTTATTACATAATAAAATACATCTATATAAGACATCTATAATAATTTAATTGATCTGTTTTGTAAATGACCCAAAATATGCAATGTCTTCTCTCTAAAGCTGGTCATTCAGCAATTCAAAAGAAACAGTGAGAGCTTTTTTACAGGGACATTTTAAGTATTCTCTGCCTCTGGAAAAATAGTCTCTCCCATTTTCACTGACAGAACAGTCTCACCACAGATCTCATTGCTACCTGCCCTCTGGAAGCACACAAGCACTCTGCCCTTCGGGGACTGAATTTAGAAACAATTCTGGGACATTTCGGAATCCTCTCAACACTGACACCACAAATCCACATCATCCCCCCACCTTTCCCTCCAGCACACTCAGACATGTCTTAGGGTGTCTTCTTGTGTTTTGGGGCAAAGTTTTCATTTGGCCCTATTATCACTATTACACTAAACCGCGAATATTTTTTTGCCTTTCTCTCCACTAGAGAGAGAAATGTAAAAAGCAGAGTCCTAACACCAGCCTGGCTTTAGAGCAGTCACCGCAAAAACCACACTATGCAGCAGCAACTTGCACTTCATCTCTTTCTCCCTAATTCTGTACCAGCTCTACTACATCACGCTTCCATCCTGCACCTAGCACTTGGTAGCTTCCCTTCCTATGGGATTCCACAGTCCTGCTCGAGAAGGGGAATACAAACGGACAGACACAGCCCTACTAAAGCATATGCCATTCTACTCTAAATTAACAGGCACCAACACTGTATTTGCAGGAGTCAGCTGTGCCCTCGGTTTATCACACCGCCTCAGCGCCGGCAGCAAAGGAGATCAGAATTTGCGGAGGGAACGGAAAGCGGGGACAGAGACACGATCTGGAATAAACACTCAGAAAGTGGAAGGAATTCAATTTAGGCATCAATTTCATATTTAAGCGCCTCGTCACGCCGGGGTAGCTCACGCTGGAGGTGAGGCAGCTTGCCCCCCCTCCGCAGGCTGCAGCAGCCGGCGCTGGCCGCCGCCGCGGGCCCGGCGAGCGGGGCAGCCCCGCGGGCACGG
>VYXF01007245.1:914744-943703 GCA_013397295.1 Polioptila caerulea
CCCGCGCGGCCCCCCGCGCGCCCACTTCCGCGCCGGCGGCGCGCGGGGGGCGTTTCCGGGGGCGGGGGAGGGGCGGCAGGGCCCGCGGGCGGCTCCGGGCCCGCTGTCCCGGGAAACAATAAACTACAGCGAGCCGAGCCTGCGCTCCTTTCCGCGCCTCTTGGCTCCCTTTGCCATCCTTCTGCCTTAATTCACTGGCCGGCCGCGCGCCCTCCAGAGCTCTGCGCTACGGCCGCCTCTGCCGATAGCCCCGGGGGCTCTGGGGGCCGTGTGGCGCCAGACCCTCCTGCTCCTGTGCGGCCGCTGAGCGGCTCTTCTCATCGCCGGAGGAGGAACAAAAGTTTCCTCTGCGTGGATCCTCTCTGAAAAGCTGCTGTTCCTCAGGGGCATGAGGGTGAACTCCCAGCTTTCCACATAATGAAGGGTCAGCAGAAACAGAGGAAGGACAGCCTCGTGGCTGAAGCCCTCAGTTAGAAGGTCTGTTCGGTCAGTCCATGGCTTTAACGCTGACGTCCTTTATGTCCCTGGGAAGTCACTCTACGATTATGATGAAAGTGTCATCAAGGTTTATGCAAGGCTTTCCCACTCCATTCCTCCACCTGAACCTAGAAGTAACATTTCTGCCACAAAAAAACCCAAAAAACCAACCAACCAGCCCTCTCAGCACAAGTGTCCCAGCTTTCTGCAGGGGAGCTCCTCCGGCTCTTTGGCATGAGTTGCAGCTGCAGTTACTCACCTCATGTTCCCGTGAGGCTTCACAAAGCTCCTGCTGCCTCTGTAGTGCAGCCCAGGGCGCTGATAGGAGAGCCTGATGCTTTCCCAGCCCTCGCCTTACAGACCCTTTGATAGTTGGCCAGAGAACATCCAGCACTGCAGGACGTGGGCATCAGTCTGGTCCTACAGAAACAGCTGTTCTCTTGCTTTGACAGCTGTTACAAAGGCATCCAGCTATGTATGCCTAACTTCTAGAACTGCAAATTGCAAACACCTGGTGGGGTCAGGCAACAAACCAGTAGTATTTGGGGCCACTCCTTGGAAATTTCTCCCCTTAAAAGAAAAATGAGATAGAAATCCCTGCCCTGAGGGTCATTTTTTCTTAGCTTGCTTAGTTCTCCCATATGAAGGATGAATCAGGCACAATGTTCATCATACTGGTGAAAAAACCCTCAGATGCAAAGCATTTTTCTCCCATTTTAAAATGTGGTCTGAAATTCACAACTTCAACTACTTGACTTTTCTAGAGGCAGTTAGAGAGCCAAGGGCCATTTGTAACTCTAACAGTCTGTGTCTCACAAAAAGGCTTAAGAACCACAGAATACCCTGCCAGAGACACCTCACCATGATGCATCAGGGAGGAGAGAGGTGACTGCTCAGGAGCACCTGTGCTGTCACTGAACACCCATGGGGTCCCTAAACACCTGGGCAGTCAGGCTGCCTGCAGTTCACAAGTCTGGCTTTCTGCCCTAAACCCACAAGGAGCAAAGAGGTGTCATGCAGCCTCATTCTTGGTGCTCTTTACCCACAGAGTTTATAAACCATGAGTTACACATCCAAAAATACTGGGTTTGCAGTAGTTACAGAATGAATCGTGGTTGCCAGCTGCCCTGCTGATTGTTAAATGCACATCTTGAGAGAGCAGTCTTTCCTGCAATGGCTCAAGGAAGGAAAGCCAGCCAAATCAACTCAAGAAGGCTGCTGTACACTGTGGAGCTCCAAGCCTTATCCCACACCTCCAAGAATCATCCATGGCCAGGCCTCCACTTCTCCCCAGGGTGTGCAGCTGATTGATAATGCTTTTGCAGTTTGGTAACAGGCCCCATGCTCCCTCCTCTACTGTGGCTTGGATTCTGCTCATGTCACATCTGCTGCTGCTGTTGCAGCTCCAGGGGTTGCTCATGCCCATGCTTCCAAGATGCTTTGTGTTTGTGCCAGGCTGGAGGCAGGCTGAGGCTTTCCTTCTCTCCTCATCCACTTGCTTCTCAGGTGTGAAGTCAAGCTGTCATTTGGCAGCTCCCCAGTAAACCTACATGATCTTTCTCTTGGCAAAAGGAGAGAGCTGTCAAAATGTAAAGGAGAAGGTTCTCCAAAGATGCTGTTAGGAGTTTAAACTTGGATTAGCAACACCAGAGTGCAGAGAGAGGGAATTGTTAATTGTGTCATCTTCTCTCTGTGCCCTTGGGTGCTACCAGGGCCCTGCTTTCAGTGCAAACCTGTGAGGGCCCATCTGCTCTCAGATCTGCACTCAGCATCAGCAATCCTCCTTGCAGGCAGCTCCCACCTGTGGGTCAGGCACCTCTTGACCTCTCAAAGGCTCTGCCTGTGGTTCTTAGGGCATAAGAAAAAGCATTATCTGAAATACATGCACACAGCTGTTCACCAGAATAGCTGGACTAACCTGTCTGCATAATCAGGTGCTTGTTATCACAGCGTGTTTACATTTTAATAGGGTACTAATTTATGGATTTAAATTTAAACATGAAGAGCCCTTCTGTCAGAATAATGGCCATCCTATAATCCTCTGTATACATACAAAAAATAATTAGAAATAGTGTTTAAATTAGATCAACTGAATCCAACTACCACTTCCCTAAATTTACATAAATTACTTCCCATCTGTCAAGTGATGTGCTAAACTAATTTTAAGTTTTTATATTCCCTCAGCCCTAGTTTATTGCACACTGTAACTTCTCCAGTTTCTTTCAATCCTTTTGTGCAAGATTTTC
Source organism: Polioptila caerulea (assembly GCA_013397295.1). Taxonomy (NCBI): domain Eukaryota; kingdom Metazoa; phylum Chordata; class Aves; order Passeriformes; family Certhiidae; genus Polioptila; species Polioptila caerulea. Next base: position 917,468 of record VYXF01007245.1, read on the forward strand.
CTTTATATCAATATCTTCTAGATTGAGAAGCAAACACATTTTTCACCTAAAGGTGCTGTTGAAACCAAAAAACAGAAAGGCAACCAGTCTAGAGACCGTAAATTGGACACCAAGATCCAAAAGCACAGGGAGACCATTATTCTTCCCAGTTCTCTCACATGTCAGGTTTTTACCTCTGCCCATCACCCAAGGGAGTCCCCTCCTCACAAAAACCTGCACAGATGAGCCAACCCATTGGTCACATGCAGCCCTGCAAATGGGCACTCTGCATGGGTGGCCCACATGTACGGTTTGAATCATCTTTATGAGAAAAGTAATAACGGGGTACCTCAAAGGCCACCTATGTCTTGCACACAGTCAGAAATCACCATCGAAGTCTCTTCCATTTTTCTTGCTTTACAAGTAACTGAACAGCACAGTCATCACATAAGGGGTGCAAGTAAACATCCTCTCTGGACAGATGACCAGGTCAGATCTCGGACAGATCCTGCTGCAGGTTTTCAGGTCAATTCTTCATATAAATGTGCTCTAGTTTTATGAACATTTTCCCTTTCATCTTTTTCACTCTTTGTAAACAGCAGAACAAAAGCTGAAAATCCCTGTGCTGCTGGATCACATGGAGCTGAGCAGATTTGCAGCTGGATAAAGGACAAAGGACTCTGGCACCCAAGTTTTGGTCATGTGTACTGATGATATATATAGGCCCATGCCCTTTAGGAGGAAGGTAGCATTTACTGGAGGGGTGAGGGAGGGAAGGAAAATTGGGCAATTGAGGAAAATTGTCTGTAACTCAAGTATGTACCTTCACTCCCCCAACAGAGACAGAGTCTTCACACTTGCTTCACATCTGTTTGGGTCTGCCTCTGCCTGGATAGCCACTCTTTGCCAGTCCCATAATCCAAAGCTTCTGAAGCAAAGAGCAGTTTCTTTAACTCCCATGACTATTTCAGAATGCTGGGGTGGCCTCCCAGCACAGAATGCAGCTGTCTAATACTGCAACAAATGGTGTCAGGATCCTAAGGCATTTTAAACACTCAACCTCCAGTGCTCACTGTAAACCAGACTGAAAAAACCCACACACCCTGAAGCCGCACATTCTCCTCCTGCTTCCTCAGGCATTCAGCAATTTGCTGGGCAATCAAGATTATAACCAGAGATAACCTCTCTGTTTATGAGAAACTGCCACAGGGTAGAAGGCCTGCTGCACAAAGGTAGGAGAGGTGACCAATGGAGTAGCTTCCATCTCATGCAAGTGTTTGCCCTAACATTGCTGTTTCGAACCACCTGGTGCATGACTGACATCTGATACCTCACAGCACCTCCAGACAGGAACAGGACATGTTGCAGACATTCAGACTGTCTGTTCCAGGGCATGTCTGATTCCAAATCCCAAGCTTTTTTCTAGTTTTCTGCTGAACTTTCTTTCAAAAGAGCACTGTGTGAGGACAGAGCCAGTACAAGGGGAGGTATGCTCCCAGGAAGGAAGAGGTCAAGCCAAATAGGAAAAATAATTATCTCTTTCTAGCATTTCAGACTTTAAAATAAAACAAGCAACAAATGGTCTCAAAGAGAGGCCAGCATAAAGCATAGTTGCTCATCAGTTTCTTTCCAAGGGTTCAAACGACGAGCATCCAGGGAACAGGGGAGGAAAGAACACCTCTAATTTGTTTTTCCTGCTGGTATTCCTTCTCTAAGATGCTAAACTAGACCAACTGCCAGTCCTTTTCCACTCTGTCCTGACCCTGTGTCATCTCCCAGATAAGGTCTGATATGGCCACTGAGCCACTGAAGGGTAGTTAATGCTCCAGTACGGCACATACAAAAACTCATCCTCTCTGAACTATTGATTCTGGCTCACTATTACTGACCTACCGATGCTTTTTTCGCATCTTCAAGTTTGATCTGCAGCACCTGCAACAGTCAGAACCATTCTTTGAGGTCTTTGTTTCTTCCTGAAAATAAAGTTTAGATTTTTAGGTACTCACATAACTCCAGGAACTTGCCCCCTGGAGCTTTTCTAATCCTGTTCTGTTTGTAATCCTGCTTTTACCACATAAACCGCTTTAAAAATATTTTATGACCTTGCATATTCTTAGGAGCCACCAAACTCAATGTGTGTTTCTGTAACTAGCATAACTATGCAAGTATAGGAAGCATAATTAATCACATCTTTGAAGTGGTCTTTCCTCCTTCTATCACACATCTGGACAACCCTTTCTCAAGGTTGTAAAGGCAGCTTTTTGCACATTTCCTCTTCACTACTACAGTCTGCATCTCCCTCCTTCCCCCAGCTGCTCTATCCTCCTGCTTGGCGAACATACAGGAGCATTGCAGCCCTTCTCTCACCCACAGCTAATTTTGACAGTATGGCAACAACACAACTCTCAGTGATGCAGTACTGCCTATCAGGAGGTGGAGGCTGATGGCTCCCCATGGGCGCAGTCGTTTCACCCACCTAAGTCTGAATCCAGTTTGACAGAAATATTTATGCACAGAAGGCAGCCAGGCCTCCCCACACGTCTCCTCTGAGAGGAAGCTTAAAGGCCTTATTTATTTCAAAGGCAAAAGCATTTCTGAATCATACAAGTGAGCTTTTAGCAGGAAAGAGTTAAGAACCTAAGCCATACCCATCCTGTTGTAAACTAGTCAACGTTACAATCTCTACACTCTGAAGTGTATGACAGGACCCAAATGATTGACTGCCACATGTCAGCAGGCAAGGTTTTATCTGTCTCATACAGGTATAAGGATTTTTTTCCATCTTCATCTATTTAGGATTGGGCTTTCCAGAAAACACATTGGAGCATTCACACCCCTGAATTCAAATGGAGCAGGGTAACCTAACCTATTTTGCAGATGCTAGCCTTAGCTAACAAGATTCTAGTGGGTTAGGACTGAGCTGGGTGTGCAGCTGGGCTGTACAGCAGCTTAGAACATTGGTTTCAAGAGCTGCTCTCAGACTACTGCTTCCCCAGCTAGGAATGGGATTGCTGCAGGAGACATCCCTAGGGTGGGGGCAGAAGGGAATGGCTGGAAGGCCACTCTTCCCCTAATGGGAGTCTGGGGTATTATTGATGGATAAATAAAGCTGAGCTCTGGTAATCAAAGTAATCATACAAGCCTGTGCAGATACCTGGCCTCACAGGGAGATTTATTTGAATCAGGAACACCAAGGCAATTCATCCCCTCTTAACAGCCTCATTCCCTGCTCTGTGTGCTCACCACCCATGGGGCTCAGCTGCACAATCGTTCCCCTCCTTCCCTCTCTGGGCTTTCCTGCAGCATGTAGTCTCTAAATAAAATCTGACAGCTTACTTTCTCTGGTCCAGAGCCTCAACATCCATGCCCAGTTTCTCTGTGCCAGAAGCTCTAATTTACAAGTCAAACCATAGTGTCCCTCCCAGCTCATCTTGTATCAAAAATGGGCATATCTTCACGTCCTCTCTCTTTCTATATCCAGCACTGTTGTTGGAATGGGCTCACACAGCAACTGCAGTAGCACATCCCCCAAAAATCTAGCAGCCTCAGAGCCACACAACCGAGAGTCAATTTCTGCAAATGCCAGCTAGCCCTTAGTTCATCCACTTACACTAGTTCCAGTTTTGGCTTAATTCTAAATCTCTTTGAAGCCATCACACAATGTGTAATTTCATTAGATAGTGGAGTTCTCACATCCAAGTGGTACCTTACTACTTACCTTTCTGCCTCACCAACTTCAAAAGGCGTCATATTCCTGTAATGTGCACTCACTGGAATGTCACTGAGACCTGTTTTCTAGATGTATTTCATGACCTGTTGCACACCAAATCTCAAGTCCAAATCTCTTAATTTCATTAATTCCAGAAAAATCTGATCCTTGTGACACTTCCAGCAAGAGGTCATTTAGCCCCTTGTTAGTTGCACTCCTTGATTTGGAAATTCAGAGCTCACCCAATGCTCTAAATTAACCTCAGCCATGGGCCTGGTTGTTTAGGTATGTACATCACCAGGATAAAGGGATTATTTCAGGGCACAGTCTGGCTATCATCTCTAATATGTAGGAAGAGGAGCAGAAGAGCAAACACATACAGCTGGTGTGCTTTTGCTTCTCTGTTGCCAATCTGATATTTCAAGTTGTTTTTATACAAAGGAAAAAGCAGAATGGAGAAATCCTTATCTTAAAAAAATGGCTCAGTGAGCTCAGTGAATTCAGCAGCTCTTAGGATAAAATACCCACAGTACATTCCCCCTGGCTGCCTCCTCAGGAACCAGCAGTATTTCTCACAGCTTTCCATTAACCACTCTTATTATCTGAATGTCTGCCCACATGAGTAATTGAGTGAGTCACATCAGCAAAAGACTTGTGGAGTTTTATGAGGAGACTGTACTGTAAAATTTTTTGAAATCACAGTTTAATTTACAGAATGAGGATTTTTAGCTCTGGTGACAATTTCAAGACCAGTGCAGCAGTAGTGGGAGAAAGAAACACAGAGCTGATAAGGATTTCCAGTTCTTGAAGGTAATTGAGAAAATGTGATTGCTCAGCTCAGTTTGCCACACTGGAACAGTACAGTAATAAAATATATAAAGGCTAATGCATGATGTATGTTTGCAGCATTTTCTTCTTTACTATGTAAAAATCATCTCAAGCAAAAAAGACATTTGCTGTGAACTACGGTGTATATACAGCAACAGGCTCTATATGAAACCAGAGGCCAGGCAACTTCTATATAATTTCCTTTTTCTTTGCATTATGGCAAACAAGACTTAAAAAGACAGCTAGGTGTTTAAATAGTCAAGTAGGTGCTTGACTGTTTGGGGGTATTCAAAATCCAAATATCTAAGTAGATCCAAAAATTTGAGTTCCAACAACCTTAAGCCACAACTAGGATTTCAGTGCAGGTGTGCCAGACCAATATATTGCATAGTCAAAGGTATTCAATGCAATTGTACAGCATAAAAAATGGTAATGCAAAGGACTGCAGAACCAGGCTCATGGCTGAGGTTAATTTAGAGCATTCTGTTAACAAGCAATCAATCTGCTCCTTCCTTTTGAAACAAATCAAATCCAGGTGCAGGGGCTGTCAAATTCAGTGTGAATTCTGCACAACAGAACAAAGTGCTCTCTGCTCCCCAATATCTTATCAATGAATGCATGGTGGCTGCAGCCCTTGGTTTCCCATCATATATATGCAATGGTGTATTCTTGCAGGCATCCCTGTCAGCTCACTCCACTCCTCCCAAAGCACCTACTGCTGGGAGGTTTTATCAATGAAGATGTAGGGAAGTTGACAAGTCATCTTAGTCTCTAAGATCTGAGCCTTGCTTATTCTGTATCAGGTCTTGGCCAATATGGAACAATGCTGCCACAAGTGCCAATTTCCACACTTTTGATGGTATGAATTTTGCTTTTTTAGATGCCCTTATTTGGATCCTCTCCCTCCCCCCAAAAGATAAATGGCCAAGTATGACTTACTTTTTTTCTCTTATTATTGCAATAGATTTTTGTTCCTTTCCTGGATTCATGACGGAACATGGATCAGGTCAGGAAAAAAGGCCTCAATGGGTGAATCGTCCCTTGTGTTTTCTGTATGACTATTCATTCCTTCCCAGCCTCCCCTCCCCAGGGTTTCTGAATTCAAAGTACTTTAGGAATCATTTAGTCTTTTGCTGAAACACAGGCACTGAGCTAGCAGGTACACAGCACTGCTGGAGTGTCTTTTTCCATCAGTTAAATGAAAGAACTGAGTTCAGTTGATGGCCGGGCTCACCAAGCTCTTTTAGAGAGGATACTCAGGGCCTTCTGCTGTAAAACTCTGAAGGGGAGATGATCACTTTATGCTTGCTGCAGTGTCTGAGTCACCACTGAATTGGAAGCAACTGTTAAAAAAAAAAAAAAAAGGGCTTTTTTGGTGAGACTTCAAAGTTGGCAGCCAAGCAGGCACAGCATTGGATGTGCCAGGCTCGTGACAGAGCTGACCTGCCTGGATGCCAGCAGGGAGGTGGGAGCAGAGCATGCCAGTGCCCGTGAGTTCTCTGCACTGCAGAGACTGGAGCAGAGAAGCTTCAGAGAGGTTCAGAGGTGGCCCCAGCACTGATACCCCACGTCAAGAGCAAAAATTTCCCATGTAAGTGTCAGTGGACCATCACTTGTCCATTTATAGGAATGTTTCACTGTTATCAAGGTAACCAAGACACTCACCAGGAACACGTTTTAAGCTGGTTTCTCTGCCCTCTCAGTTCTGCATCCTTTCCTCTTTGGCCGAGGCAAAAGACCTCAGCTGCCTCATCACTATCACTTAACTGTACATCAATTAAAATTAAGATTTTGTGCCAAGTTACACTAGTTTTAATGTAAAATCCTGCAAGATTTGTCCTTGTGACTTTTAACTGGTCTAGCATTGATTTATTTGAACTACTTTTCCCATTAAAGAGATGATCAAGTGCTTGCGCCAAAGATGTTGGAGCAGATATAGAACTATGACTGATGCTTCCTGCCTCCTGGAAGCAAGGCATTTACAGGAGTATTAAGATCATAGAAATCACACATACTTCATTTATCTTGGGAGCAGGCTCCTCTGTAAAAGAAACTGCAATGACCTGAAAAGTAGGGGGAAAAATTCTTTCCACTCCAGCCCTCCCCCAAATCTTTCTGTGGGAAACACAACTGTGTTTTTGATGCTAAAATTCACAGATTTAAAAATACTTCTCTTCAAGGAATGTTGCCATGGAAACCTTTACCGTGTCTCCTTCCCCACCCTCCATATGTGAAGAACATTTTCTTCATCTTTTTTTTCCTGCATGTGGTAGTTCCTCTTCTCTGTCTGCTACCACCAAAACCCTGGCATTGAATTCTAAGAAATGTCAAACAGGCCTTTTGTTTAGTTGAAAAGTCATTGCTAAAACCCACTCCTGAGCTGAACTACAAAGTGTTGTCAATATGGGTTTGTACTCAGGCTCCAGAGAAATGCCTGAAGTATTTTTTTGCAGTTCATGCTTTGGACAAGTGCAAAGAAGCAATAGAAGCTGCCATGGTCATTAAAACAGTTTCACTTCCTGGTAGCATGACCCACAAGTGATGAAGATTTTCCTTTATGCTTTCCTGAAGGTACTGCTCTACCCCATTCCTTTTGCCCCAAAGCCACAAGAGGATCTGAGCACAAACAGAAAGTCAGTAATTGACTATGACTATGACTAGGTGAGTTTATTTTCCCAATCTGGACTGCCAGCAGCCCCAAGTAACTTGATGTAACTGCACAGCTAGTGGGGGAGCTGGCACAACAGCTGCCCGAGGGACTTTAAATCAGCAAACATCCACAATGCCCAATAACCAACATTTACTTTTGCAGCAAGTAGGACAGGAATTGCCAAGACCATCCTTTCCATGTAACAATGGAAAATAAAACATGCAGCCCTAAACTCTGTGGTGCATGCCACAACCACTGCCAGCAAGTCCTTAAACTGCTGGGAACAGAAGGATATTATTACTATTATTAATAGGATATTAATTTGCAATGGTGCTTCTATATGTAGCATAATTAAAATGCAGAGATAACAGCATTTTGGAGGTAATGGGAGGCCAGATCAGTAAACTGTCTGCTCTGCTCAAAGTTGTTAACAACTGCTTCACCAGTTGCCACCAGGACAAGGGGCAAAAGTAAAAGGCTGTGCCAGCCATAAAGAGCATTAGCAAAGGCCTGGCTGCTCCCACTACCTGTGCTGCTGCCTGCTTCTGAGGGCAGCAGGTTGCATAGGCACAGAGGTACACTTGGCCTCTTACCTTTCATGAGTTTGCAGCTCTCTGTAGAAACTTGTCCTACAGTAAGAGTCTAAGGAATGAAATGACAGCTTTTCTGTGTGCTTTTCAAAACCATCCTGTCAAATTTGTAAAGCAGCTTGCTGGTGTAGAGCAGGAATATGAAGCATAAAAAGCAACAATTCCCTGTATTATAGAAGCAACTCCCCCCTCCTGGCTTTCTTCCTAGACTAAGACATTTTCTTCCACAGGTTGCAATGCTTGCCCATATGCCCATGTAGCAGGCAGAAGGCATCCCTGGACTTTATACAAGTCCTTAGTGTGTGGGACTGGGCAGCACTGTCGAGCCCCTGTGCTCTGCTGACTGGACTCCTGAGATTGGTTCCCTCCATCAGGGCAGGCACTGACTCAGGCTTTTCCCTGGGCTGCCACCACCAGTGCTGTGGCTGCAGCCTTGACATGGCTAGCACAGACTCCCTATCTCAGTCATCTGCTTTTCTCCTCACAAAATCTGCAGGAACACAACAGTGTAGAGAATTCAAATCCCTGTCAAATGCAGCTGATTTGGCCCAAGGGCTCAGAAGTTAGCTCTTGTAAGAGAAAGGGGAGAATGGCCAAACATAAGTGGGAAGGGTGCACACTTTATGAACACAAGTCTTCCTTAGGAAACCAAGCCAAACAAGAGCCAGTGACAGTGCATGCCAGACAAGGGGTGAGGGCAGAAATGGGAGAAAACTGATATTTCAATCTTCAAATCAAAATAGATTAAAACTTCCTAAAAAAGCTCCATTCCATTAACATTCCTATACAAAAAAAAGAACCTGCAGCTGGGCTGATGAGCATTGCACTAAATTGTTATAGTTGGGCTGGCTGAAGTGACTGACATACATAGAGCAAGGAATGGAAACCTACAGACTTCAGCAAACAATGTGACTGTGACCTCAGTGTCACTACCAGCAGTGCATTACAAATGCCTGAGAATGCCTTACCCTGCTCCTTTCCCTCCATGCTTAATATATTTCCTTAACTGATGAGTCAGGGTGTTTTTCTGACAGTAGTTTTGAGCAAACACAAAGTGATCCTTGGCTTTCTCCAGCACACTGAGCCACATTCTTCTCCTGTGTCAGTCATGGACTCCTGTAGCAGCCTTGATCACTGGCCTGGACTGAACACAGCCTATGGGTGCAGGCTAATGGAAAATTCATAACAAATTATATGGAATGACTCCCATTTTTGATTCCTGTCACTGGGGAAGGGGCTGTTGCGAGGCAGTTTGATCAGCTCAAGCAAGGCAGAGAAATGCTGTAACAGAAATCTGGACAATTACACTTGGGAAGCTTTTCTAGTGTTCGAAAGCTTCACTCCTAAAGCAGATTTTCATCACCCAGTGATATTCCTTGCTCAGTTCCTAGCAGGGACAGTGCTATCCTACCATATTTTCCAAAGGAGGCAATAACTTAGCCTTCATTTTGCCTCCTCTGCACATCCAGGGATGTTTTATAATGTAATTCTTTACCACGCTGATTTCTCCAGAAGGTTTAGCAAACATCTGCAACCTTCAGGAAAAATAGGCCTTTTTGCATAAGCAGTGAAGCAAAGCCTAACATGAATTGCCATCTGGGGACATGACCAACCTTTAGTGAAGCGGAGGTCAGATTAGCAAGAGCTTTCTTGCAGTCCATTATAAAAATCAATGCAAGACAGACAGGAAGCTGAACTGCACAACTCTCCTTTTTCTGCCCAACATCTGTCTCACTCTGCCCCAACAGAAGCTACACTGGGGGGCATCTGAATCTCTACAACTCCACCAAAAGCAGAGCTGACATGTTAAACCCAAGAGCAGAATTTTCTTTGTCTGGTGCCCAGAGAGGATGGCATCAGCTGTTAACCCCATAAGAGCTGACAGGATTGCATTCAGGCTGGCATATCTCAGACAAGAGCAAAACCATTTTTAAGAGCAGCAGATTTCCTGACCTGGATTTCCTGACTGGTGAAAATATCAACATCAGTAGAAATAAGACCTGCAGTTAGCAGTTACGTGTACTCTGTCTGCACAAGCAGTAAAAAGTAGCTCTGCTGGGAGGCACACACTCTTGGGCTGCTCTGTGGTGCACAGCCAGCTGTGTACAGCTAAAGCAGACACAGCTGCAGGCTGAGAAACCCCTCACCTACCACCACACAGCTGCTGGGTGGGAGGGGGGCTAGGAACTGCAGCTAACAGAGAAGCCAGGTGTATGGAGAAAAGACTCATCAAGATCAAACAGAGAAAAATGTTAGAGAAAAAAGGAAGAACCACAATGTGAACAGTCAGATGGCAATTACTCCAATGACAGGGTAGGAGGTTCCTGCCTTGCAAACCGTTCAGTGAGGCTCTGAATGGAGCTGTCCTATGATTGTCAAAAAAGAAAGGAAGAAGCAGGAAAAATAATGTGAACATGCAGCACTCAACGCTTCTTTGGCGAGCACACGTTTTGGAGGAGGAAAAGGATTCTTTGAAAGGCTTTTAAGTTACTAAGTACAAGATTAATCTAGAGCTCTACAAAATCAGAACTCTCCAGTATTTGCATGACCAGTCTCATGCTGACCCAGTGCTGAATAAATTGCAAGCATCTGTCAATTTCTGATGTTGATTAGATTAGACACTGCCCTCAGAATTGTCAGGATAGAGACTCTCTTTCTTGGGGCTTTGTTCTGTGGTTTCATTTCATTTCTTTATATTATTACTGATGCTTCTGTTTTTTCAGGGGCCAATACAATTTTATTCCTCTTGGTTTACTAGCATTTCTCAGTCACCCTTTTTCTTGCAACCCCACAGCATGGCAAGATTACACAGCATGAGAACTAGTGGTGCAATTCCCACCCCACTTTATTTCTCTCTTTCTCACACTCACACATACTTCTCACAGGATATATCTGTTCTTCCTGACAGATATAGCTCAAGGGAGGGAAAGACACTTTGAATAAAAATACCTATATATAGAGAAAGGCTTTGTCCTTGTGTCTCCAAGGTCCTTTTTAGCTAGGATTCAGGAAGAAGCATTCCACTGGATAAGAGGGGCACTCTTACCCAGCTCTGGCTGCTATTGGAAAGAGGCTGGTCTTTGACTAGCTGACACCCAGTAGTTCATACATACACCTCTGCAAGGTTTTGTTGCTTCCTTTGCAAAGGTGTGGCCAGAGATCCAAAAGCAAATATAAAAAAGACATATAGATTAAATCTACTTTAATATGACTACTGGTTGAATTGGAGAAAGTACCCAAGATAGGCATGAGGTTAAGAATATGGAAGGTAAAAAAATCTGGATATAAAATTCCTTGGCTAAGTAAACATGGTGCCAGTATGATTCTCATTAAGACCCTTGCTCAGAACTTCACTGCTGGCACTTTTAACCCCTTGTTTTGCTTGCTCTTAGCTTCTCTTAGACACCGTTATCCAGGCTTCCTCCTTTGGTGAGGTCACCAGTTCATATTTTGCTTCCATGACTTGTCCTTTCACTGGGTGGAGATACAGTTTCCTTACCAGGACACTCAGCAGAACTGTGGCCACCATATAGGCAAACCTGAGGGAAGAATCAGGAGAAAAAAATGAAAACCTTGCTATGATGTAAATTTGCCAAAGGACAACAGCCAGCTTGGACAGGTTGTCCCAGCAGTAAAACCAAGATGCTGGAAGCACCTTCTCCCCTGTCTGCCACAGAGACTCACTAAGACCTCCTTATGGATGCTCACCTCAACTCTGGGCACTCCTGGCTTCCTGAGAAACCCAACAAGGAGAGGTTTTTCATGGCTAAGTCCTCATTGAATCTGTCTGGGTCAAACCTATAAAAGATGAAACATGTTAGGGTTTTCCGAGCAGCCACAGCATCCTTTCCCCAGAAACATGTACACAAAGTAAAAAACTGGAAATGAAATAGAGAATCTCACTAATTTTCTCTCTCTGGGTCATTCCACACAAATGTATGAAGGCAATTGTGCATCCATTCCATCAATGTTCCCAGCTGGTCAGCTGTGTCCCATCTTAGTCAAAATGCTGACAAAGTGAGGTAGTGTGAGACAGGGCTGGAAGGGCTGTGCAGAACACAGCTGAGCTGATGCTGTTACCTGCCCTCTATTCCTCTCCAGGGCACATGCAATCTCATTTGTCTCTCTCTCCTCCTCTCTCTCTGCCCCTCTGAGTCCCTTCCTTTTTCACCTCCAGAAATTTCACTTCCCTTTTCTCCTTGCCCCTCACCCTTCTCTTCAGGCAGCTGCTGTGTGTATGTGCTGGGGGAGGGAAGCCAGTGACTCACTCAAGTGAGAAAAGCAGTTTCCAGCTTTAGGATGGTAGAGACTGTGAGAAAACTATTATCCAGGGCTGGCATGAGTTAAAACAAGGGAAACTAATAAAATAACATTCAATTTAAATATTAACCCCTCTCCAAACACAAAATTTGATGGACAGAAGACAGTTCTTTTTAAACCTTTCTGCTAAACACTTCAAGCCTTCATTTCCCTTATTAAACATCCAAGCTCTGCTTCTAAGAAGGGGAAAGGGCATGTGAGTGCTGATCCTTTGGAAAAGCAGCATCAAACTTATATTTCCTCTGAACTAAAGTGAAAATTACAGATTTTGTAATAGGAGAGAAAATGCAGCTGCCTAGCAAAATAGCAGCAGGGCAAATAGTGTTTTTGTACAGCAGGTGGGTGAAAGGATCACACAGAGCTGTCATGGAAATCTTCATCTACCTCAAGCTAAACCTCAACCCCAGCCTTCCTGAAACAAACATACAATGTTCATAGCAGTCCTCACTGTCAGTCCCAGGGGGCCTCAGCAAACCTGAACACAGTTGCGACCTGCCTTGGGAGGCAATCCTTGCCAAGGTGCTCGTAGACTGGTGCATCAATGCCTGACCCCTTTCTAAAAAGTGTAATTGCAGAAGAGGACAAGTGCTGCTCTAAAGGCTTTATTCTTTCTCCTAAATCTCAGCTGTCTGTTCTCTCTGTCTAGAATAACTGACCCACATTTTTTGCAGCCCAAGTGAAGTAAATCAGATACGGGTTAATATTTGCCACCTGGAGGCCACAGGAAGCTACAGCGATTTTTTTTTAAACCCTGGCCTAGATCCACTTCAGTTTTCACAGACAGACTGAAATATTGAGGTAGCATCTCCCTTCGCCCTAAAACCCCACAACTTCAGAACAACATTTCCTCCCTTGCATCATTGTTTCATGATGACAAGCAAGGATTCCAAAGCCATTCAAGTCACTGTTTCACAGAAAATCTTTAACAGAAGTTACCTGCATTAGCCAGGGAAGCTCTGTGGATATGCACAAAAGTTTTTACTAAAACCTAACATATAAATGCAGGCACACAGACTGGAGCATTGAAGGAACCTGACTTTAATTGCCCCAAAACCATGCCCATGGAGACAAACAAACCCAGACCTTCATAAACTGATTTTCTAACAGACTCCCTTTCATCTCCAGAATCTGCTTAAGGCAGGCCCTGGCAGCACAAAAGGCTGTGCTGTAAGATCTAATTTAACAAAGCAAAGGAATCAGTTGCAATTAAAGTCTATTCTACATACTTGTATGGTGATGGCCAAGATGAACTATCCTGCAGCATCACACCAAGAGCATAAAGCACAAGTGTCTGCAAAGAGAATTACAACACATCAATGTGGAAGGAAATGCACAACTTAAGACACCTCTCAACAGCTCTGCTGGATGACGATTACTCTGTAGACTACTCATATTTAGGTGGATTAAAAAGACAATTATGCAGTATTCATCTACAGATTTTCATAATCCATACCCAGATGTTATGATTTTAACTTCTAAGAATCATGCTGAAATTGTTGGTGGTTACAAAAGGTGTGACCCCATTTCTCTACGCTTGCTGAGATGTATTTATGGACTACTTCACTCTCTGGAAGGGAAGATGAGTGATGAGTGGTATGTTGAAGACTAAAACAATCCTCTTTTATGCATAACTGAGCCCATAGGCCCCTTCAAAAGCTCACTCATCCCTGATGGACCTGGAAGCAGAAGCAAATCTGCTCAGCAAGACAACATGAATTTTCAGAGCCTCTCCCACAGAGGAACTGCAGGCAAGCTTTGAGCTAAACTGTACTCTCAGATGACAGAGCACCTGCTCAGGTTCAACACTGTCAGAAGAAATGGTCTTCCTGCCCCACCCCTGGTCTAGAAGAAGAGGAAATAGCAAATTCCCCACCAGGAAAGGAGAGTGGCCTAGTGCTCTCAGCACTGCCCTACCTCTTTGGGGATAGTATGCTGGTCAACTCTGCCCTCCAGCTCCTGCAGCTGTGCAGCAATGGGAGTGAGCCTGGCTGTCCGCACCGTCTCACACAGCACCTGCCGACAGTACCTGCAACCAGGAACTCCTGGTTAGTGTGATTCTCAGAGAGAAGCTTGTCCACATCCTTGTGGCAGCAAGCAGAGAGGAGTCAACTGCTGCATTTACAGGCACTTCTTTTTTTTTCTGGCAAGGAGTCCCAGGATCTTTGCAAGAAGCATTAAATCTCATTAACAGATTTTACAGAAGGTTATCGAAATCCCTCCTCTTTCAGATTTTAAACAAAACTAGATCTGCTAAAATGCATAAACACACCAGCCCTTCTCCTGTACCTCTCACTAATACAAGAAGCAGCAAGAAAACCACACACTCAATATTCCCTTATTGAAACCCTAACACTAGTCCAAATACAAAATGCACCTGGTTGCACCAACATAACAAGTGCAGAAAACATAAAGGCACACTGTTGACCATCAATCTAAGTCATCATTACTTGTGGCCCTTTGAAAAGAAGACTGGTCCATGCTTTCTCTCTAAATATCTCTATATCCAACCATGAAAATGACTGATGACTTCTACTACTTCTGGAAAACTAGGACAGAAACTAAACAAGACAGTGAGCAAAAATTTTGGCCGGGCAGACAGGGCACTGATTCTGTGCTTTTCCTCTGCTGTTGAACCTAAAGGGTTTCCCACAGACAACCTAAAGTAAGCACCTTGGTCCCTGTGTGTCTGGAGTGCCAGCAGATTCTCTGTGTTTCAAGTCATCCTGTGGTTTGATCACTTCCAGTCAGAAAAAAGGGAGTAAGTAGCTTTTGGATGCCTTCTCCTGGCCTAGCGCATCAGACTCCACAGGAAATGCCAGTCCCCACCACATGACACAGCCTTCCTCTGCATTCCTTCTATAGGACTCACCTGAGCTGCTCAATTTTCTCATGTGTAATTGGTCCCTTCCCCAGAACACGGTCCATCTCCTTGTAGAGATTCTGCTGAACATCTTCTGAGGTTGCCAGGAAATAGACTGCCCAGGTACACACTGGGGAAGGAATCAAGACAAGACTGGACTCAGAAAATTCAATCCTTTACAAATGCCATTCAGTTTCCTTACTTCCTGTATTTTCAACATTACTTTTTGGCCTGAAAAAAGGGGACCTCTGTCCACAGCAGGTTGTGCTGATTCTGTATTCAGTGGTAGGAACAGAGGCTGAACTCCTGTGTAACAAGAGGCCCTGCAAGCTAAAATTCTCCTTCTGATGCTATGAGGAGCTTAGGGAGCTAAGCAGAACACAAAAGCATTTAACCCCACAGTTCTGGCAAAGGGACCACACAGCCCAACAAACCCTGGGGAATCAGGATTATTACACCAACCATGTAAATGAAAGGCTGGTTTGTTCAAAGCTTTAGAAAATTCCCTTTTTTGGGGGTCTTCTCTAGCACATCTCAGGCCAGTGCTCCAGACAGCAAATGCCTGGGGCTCCTGAAGGGAGCTCTGTGCAGATGTTGGCAAGCACTTAGCCCCCTACATCTGTTTTTTGAGGTACTTGAGATTACCTTCAATAGCAGAGTGAGAAAAAAACCTTGCATAAGAAATAAGTGCGTAGGATGCAGTTTCCCTAAAGCTACAAGGAAATGCTTCTAGCTCTCAAAAATGTCTGTTCATGAGAACTATCTGGAATCTTGGACTTGATGAACCTTGTGGGTCCCTTCCAACTCAGAATATTCTGTGAGTCCATGAATCCATGTGGATTCAAGTCCCTTAACACTACAGTCTTCCTGGAGTACCTGGAGAGGTATTCTCTGGAGAGAGTATTACCACAGTAATACTTTCCACATTCTTTAACACCAAGATGCATCCTGGAGGTTTTCTTTGGAGTCCCAGCCCCATTTTCTGAGGTATAAGGCCAGATAATCATCCCTTTATCATAAGGAATTTTACACAGCTTCAGTTTGTATTATCATTTGTTTGGGTTTTTTTCATAATCTTTGCAAAAATCCCAGAGTAGCTTCTTTGAGAGTCCTCCATACATGGAGCACACCTATCCTCCAGAAATTCAAAGCACCCACTCAGATGCTAGCACTCTAATTTTATTCCTATGTGCCTGAACCTATTTTACAACATGATCTTTGTGGCTTATTTATTTTTGTGGTTTTTACATCAAATTTAGCATCAGTTGTCTGGGGTTAAGAATGGAGGCAAAAAGCAATTGGGAGAAATTCTAAGGTTCACCATAAGGTTGTCAAGCACAGCTTAGGTTCAGCTCACTAACTGTGAGGCTGTGTTTACAGTCTGATGTGAAAACTAGCTTCTACTGTATGTCTGTGGCTCTGGAGAAAGAATGATTAATACAATTTTTTATTAGCCTAGGGTAAGTCTCATGTCATCACACACAGTCTTTGGCCGCTGAGTGTAAGGATGGGAAGTTACCTGCAGTTACTGTACTTACAGTTAGCAGTGATTACACATCCTGCCAAAGAGAAAATCATTGTATCTTCCAGAATCTAGGAAAGAAAATCTACTTCAGGGAATGAAGTTCATAAGACTGTAAAGAGAAAAAAGAAGTGGCACACTCTCCACTCGAGCACATTAAATCCCTTTAGTGCAGAGAGCAGGAAATACATCTAGAAGACATAAACTGAACTCTCTCTACAACTTCCACTGGAATTGCACGAGACATGCTGAATATTAACATACTTCTGGTTTATAAAAATAGCTATGAAGCAGTGGCAAGGAAATCTACCAAAGTCTAATGCAATCAAATATAGCAGGAGTGGAAAAAACAAACTAGAAGCCCTGCTTTGGTAAACAACCCAAGCTAAGATGCAAAAACTTATATTAATCAAAGGCTACAATGTAATGAATTGCCCATCTGGCAAAACTCCATTACTGTGTAAGGAGGTAACAGCTGCACAGACCTGCTGGTCACTCAGGCTCCCCTGCAGCAAGGTGTCTATAAAGACATGCCTGTTGAATGATCTGCCTCGGCGCTCCTTTGTAACCTTCCTTAAGATGGATTCCATCTCTACCAGAGCTTTGGAAGAAAAAAGAAATGTTTATTTTAAAACCTGGTCATCCTAGTGCTGCAGAGAAGCAAATCCATCTCCTCAAGCAGATTTTCAGACCAGCTGTCCCTGCTGGGCTCACTTACAGAAGCAGCCTCTGTTACATTTTACTGTCAATTTGGAAGGCAGTAACCCCAATTTAGCTGAAAATGCAGGAACCAAAGAACACAGGTTACCTATAAAAAGCCGTGCTTACAGGATACAGCCTTACATAACCAAGGTGTATATTCTGTGGGTTGAAATCACCCAAGGGGAAGACAAATCATGCTGTCGAACCATCAGAGAATGTATTTCATCAGCCCCCATGAAAACAGGCACACAACTCTGGTTACAATTACTACAGCACCAGGGACTGATGGAGCCCCTTTGGCCAGGGGTTCTACAGGCACAGTGCAAGAGGATGGCTCTGTGCTACAGAAAGAGTCTGCAGAGACAGAGAGAGGAATGCAGGGGAAATGTGGGAGGGTTTTGGCACAGAATCCACATATCTGAAGATATGTGAGTGCTTAACTCCTGATGACTGCTGTGGGAACCAAGGGGAGTTAGGGACCATTGCCTGTCTGCTTTAAATGATCTCCTGAGGACTATCCAAAAAACATGGAGCAGAATTTGGGTCTGAAACTCTGTTTATCAAGGCCCAGTTCAGTTCCTTTGTCATAGAATTACCTTCCTTCCTCCTGTCTGCATAGGAAGGCCAGCAACACTCAAACACAAAAAAAGGCTCACTATCTGGAGTTTGTGAAATTTTGTCCTCATGCATCATCATCCTACAACTCAGGTAGAGAGTGGCCATGGGAGGAAGCTATTTCAATGGGGCAGAAGTTGTCCTCAGGTTCTGAGACCCACAGAACCAGAAGTATAAAGAAGGAAACACTGAGTTTGGAGGATTTACAAGCAAAACTTTAGTTCCAGATACAATCTCCTTTAGTTTAGTGTCTTATCAATCAATACTGAAATGGTTGAATTATTAAGAGCAAAAAAGACAGCCTAAAATTAAAATAACTTACTATAAAATACATGAAAAACAAAACTACTGCTATAACAGACCTGAAAATCATGTTATCCTGTAAGAGCACGTCAGAGGCTATCTGATGGTGTATCCAACAAAGCAGCACCTCTGTTCTTGTCTCTTCCAGCCTGTAACTGTCTGGCAGTACAGGCCTCAGATGGTGCATTCTTTGAATGCCCACAGAGGCCAAATCCAGGGGCTCCACCTGTCTCCACCTAGCACAGCTGCTTGCCTCCAAGAAAAGTCAAAAGTGCACACTAGGGAACAGAACAGGAAGGGAGGAAGCACACCCTGATTATTCTCCTCCATCACTCTACAGACTGGACAGACCCTAGAACTTCTCACATAAAGGCAGAGTGCCACTGAACTGCAAAACAATGATCTGATGTGAGAATAAGTACAATGTATCTGGCAGCTTATGGTATGATGAGCAGCTCTGAAAAAAAGCCAGGACAATTGGGTAAATGAAGTGCTTTCACAGGCTAGCTAACTCTTAAGTATTAATCAGAGTGGGAGGAAAACTGTAATTTTGGGAAAAACCTACCATCTTCATAGTGCTTCTTCCTAGTCATGTTTTTGTCAAGAGACCCATCCAAGAAACCTTTTCCAATCTCTGACCAGATCTGGAAGAAGGACAGAGAGAACAGCACCATCACTCACCACAGGCTGACATTGCTGGGACTGTTCTATTCTTCCCTACTCAGGAAAATGAAAACACCAAATAAAATTAAGATTTCCTGTCAATAAGGAACTGGTCTGCTCTTTAGGACACCACATCCCATATCAGACACTATGTCTGTGATAGCTGGAATTAAGCTGAAATGAAACAACTATAATTAAAACTGTAGGGAAAAAGATATGGGAATCTTAAATGGGAGATGGAACTTTTCTTCCCCACTCTATTATCAGCATATTTAACATCCCTACATGTGGATACAGGTGAGATCTCCTCAGATTTTCTTTTCTCTACAGTGTTACAGAGCCTCAGCAGATTTTTGAAAAGGAGAAGTTCCACTGGCAGTCCCAACAGAGTTTAACTGACTTAGGTACTAAAGACCTCCCAAGTGCCATTGGATCTGGGCTCCTGGTCCCCATGGATCCTTTAGAAACACCTCACACTAATGACAGCAGGATCTTTCTAAACAGTTTCAGCTTGGTACAAGTGAAGCAGAGCCCTCAAGCTCATACTTTAAAGTCTCAGCAGTAGCTTATACTCAACTGTACAGATACAAGCTCTGTGTTTTTAGTTTGGAAAAATTAAACAGGAGATTTCCTGGCTCTTTGGGACACTTACTGCATCATGGTGCCGGCGGAATCGGATGACTTCCCGGTCATCTTCAAAGCTGCTGCCCATAGCTGTCTGTGTGACAGACTTCATGGCAAAGCCCAGCATGTGCTGGCAGAGTGGCACATGCTGTGCCTCAGGGAGAGACAGCCACTTGGCCAGCAGCTCTTCTGACAGCTTGAGAGGGAATGAACCATTAGTTAGCAGTAACACCAGCAGTCTATTTACCAAACACACCCTGGACACATTCCCACCCACTTCCTAAGGCAGACCACACTTTCATGGCTATGGAATAATGCTAAACTCTTTCCAGGTTTCTTTCCATTGTTAAGTAGTAAAATAGTAACATTTTAGCCTCCAATCTTCTGCTTCTTTCAAGGCTCTCCCCCAACAAGGCAACCTTACCCTCCTCTCTTGTTCCCTCTGACACAAAAGAAACCTTAAACCCTTTAATACTGACAGCTCCAGAATAGGAAAACAGATCATATTCTGGCTGCTGGACATATCAACATCACCTCTTTGTGGCCCAAAACCTGGTTCCTTGCTCCATCCTCCTGTCCCAGGAAATATACCTAGAATCCAGATGCTCCAGTTCAACTGCATCTGGTATCTTCGCATAAAAATTAAGCAAGCTCAGCCCTTCCCCCAACCCATTAGAGCTAAAAGAATGCAAATACTCACACCATGAAAGGCAGAGGCTGTTTGCTATCTCAGATACTTATAGCTCCAGCACTAATTTGAATGCAGGTTCTTTATCCTAGGGATCATTCTCACTAAACCTTCCTCTGTGAGCCACACAGGGCTTCTCTGCTGTACAAAGGCAGTTACCTTCTGGATGAGAGCCAAGTTACTTTGCAAGGACTTGGTCACACCATTCTCGTACAGTTTTCTCCTCATGTGGCTCTCTCCGGTATCCCCATTCAGGCTGGACTGGTACCTCAAGAGGGATTTCAGCATTGTCTCAAAGGGATCCACTGAAAGCAAACAGAGGAAACACCATTCAAAAGTCATACTACTCAGGGCTGACAAAACAGCAGCCTCTTTAATCGGGTGCTACTACTTCTGGGCAGTGAGTAGGGTGTGTAGCTCCCTCCCCTACAACAGTCTCTTTGGGGGGTCAAGTTTCTCTAGCTCAGACCTCATAAAGTCTTTTTTCTGGGGCTGATTACCACCCTGTGATCAGCTCCCATGCAGTTTGCCTGCTGGCTCTACCAAGTAACTCTTTAGTAACAATGCCTTCAGAGCTTGTTCCCCATTTGCCAGCTCTCAGCTGGCTCTGCCATCTACTTGGTGACAAGAATGAGAGTGGTGGCATGGTCCTTCTTGTTCTCCTCCAGCCCGACCTGCAGGCTCTTTAGCACGTTCCCCTTCACACCTGGTGTGCCCTCCTGCCCTGAACGTGGCTATGCACTCAGGACACACCAGCTCACATGACAGACTTAGCCAGAGGCTGCTCTCCACTCCTTCCCTAGCGTCACCGACCCAGGAAACCTTGCTTGATACCCTACTGCTCCTCCACGATTTCTCTTGCATGCACTGAGTTCCCTGCTGAGGAGCTCTTCCCAAACTAGCACCTACTTGTCTGCCAGGGCTGCCTCCAGCACAGAAGTTCTGAAGCTCCTACAGAAAACCATACCCCACTAAGCTACAGAATGATTTCTACTGCTAATCACCTTCTTTCCATCTTGGATCCTTCCACACAGACATCAATGTACAAACTAGACAAAACCACATCACTCCCCTATCCATGACTCATTTCAGTGAAATTTTTATCTCTGAATTTTACCACCAAGGACCTCTATTTAATAAATCTGCTGAAGGATATTGTGTGTCAATGCAAAACTGTGCAATACAGCATGGCATATGTTTTTCCCTTTCTGTAAACCTTTTAGTGTGTCTTGTGGAACTGGCACAGTCTTTAAGGAACTATTTGGAAGCAGCAATCAGGGTTCTCAAGAAGGATATTGTCACTGTTTATCACAGTCTGTTATTTCTCCCAGATGGAGAGTGAAACCTCTGAGGCATCAGAAAACATCAAGGCTGGGCTAGACACATATGACTTTACCAGCTGTGGATGAATCCAGGATTCCCCACAGAGACTGGGGCCTCATTATGCTACCAGGCAAACTCACAAGAAGAGAAAATTCCCACCTGCAGAGGACTTACTACCTAAAGACATAAAAGCAGCTAACGAGGCCAGAGGCATGAATATGATAATCTTTCCCAAATGTTTTTCTCTCACATCTTTTCCCTTCCAATGTTTTTAAGCTCTGCATCTCACCCTCTTTCCCACTTTAAATGACAAGGAGCACGAGCATGTGTCTTTTGGCAGAGCAGATGGGACCTGCGGCTCTCCACGTGGCGCAGGCTGTTATGTGCCTCTAGCTGCTGCTGACAATTCCTCCTCCAAGGTACTTTGTCATGGAGCTGCTATTCATGCCACAGATCCCTGCTGACTGGCACTGGCACAGCCAGGCACAATACTGGGTAGCCAGGAAGACACATGGCAGGTGGTAAAGCCCACACAGAAAATCCAGCAAGCAGAGGCATCAAGAGAGGCTGGAGGATGCTTAGAACCAACACCTGCTGAAACTGCAAAGTTTTCCTGCTGCACATGAAAGAAATCTGCTGGATTAGCCATGGGCTCTGTAGCTTTTCCCCCCAATGTCCCCAGACTAAACTGGCAATCCCACACCACTGACACACACTCACTGTTGAGCACTCAGGGCTGCAGAGCCCAGGCTGCCCTTCTGCTGAGGGCTGGCTCTGCCTCGTGCTGTTTGGGAAAGGGCTATTTCTGCACAGCTGTGGGAGGCCAGGGACTCCACAAGGCACAAACGGCCTCTGGAGAGAGTTCTGTTCTGCCAACACTGGCACAGACTTCATCCTTCGTCCTTGTCTTGAAAACACCTCAGCCCCTTGAAAATATTTTCAGCCCTCCTAAAAATTTCAACTGTTCTTTTCACTTACATGGAAATCTCCCCATCCCAAGAACCTCAGAGTGCTGTCCTGGACACCACTGCAAGTAAATACAGAGAAAAAAATCTAACCGAGATCGAGCAGAACTGAACAACAGAGACAGAAAGGACCTCTGAACCTGCACAGTAAAATGCTCACAGGACAGCAATGAAGTCCTGCTCAGACAGGCCAGGACCCATAGCTCCATCTCCAGCATTCAGTGTGCTTCAGGGTTCATTGCCCCAACCCAAAAAGCAGCATCAACTTAGGTGACTTTTCCAAGTTGGTCTCTGAACCCACTGCCCCTGGAAATCCTGCATTAGTCCACCCTCTTCACACCCACATCATTTGTAGGCCTGAACTGCTTCCCCAGAGCTGCTCAGGGGAATCACCAGCACCAGCTGCAGAATTTTACTTCCTTTGAATTCTCCTTGCAAATTAATCTCAACCAAGCTTTAAAAGGCCATGAAAATATATCAATTTCAAACACTGCTTGAAGCCTAAGGAAAATTAGTCCAGCTTCAAGGCTTTGATGAGAAAAGCATTATCTGTACCTCTCTCTCTGTCTCCAGGAAGTTTGGCCATACCTGTGACACACATATGAGATGAGAGGAACCTTTGTCTGATACTTGGAGCCAAATCCCGTATCTCAGCCTTGGAAACCAAATGTCAGGTACCCATGAAGATGGATGGTGGCCTCAGGCACTCCAGCTGACTGAGGAAGAGTCACATGCCATGGGTTTTCAAGTGGGGCTGGAGAGTCAGGAGTTGGATATAATGCAGTCAGTCCACTGTGGGCTGTCTCCTATCCCACAGCACTGTGCACAGGAGAGATATGGGCAAGACCACATCTCCAATAAAACTTTGAGCTGCCCAGAGCCAGTCTGTGGCTGAGACCTACTACAACCCCTATTCCCACTCACCAAGAAAGGATACAGAAAGGGATTTGCTACAGCTACTCAGATACTACTGTTTATACCTCAATGCTTCAGGAAATACAACCTGTAAGATTCCTCACCTCTTAATAAAGTTTGGGCACTTCTGGCAAGCATCAGTGCTAAAAGGAAAGCAATGATATTGCTGCTCTTCCAGCTCTGAGATCGTAAGAACTCTCATTCTCAACCTTGCTGCCTTCATGAGGATCCCCTCATAAGCTCTTTCTTTGTCTGGGCTGAACACACTTTCCCTGGCTTCTCCTGCATGACAGGCTCTCCACTCCCCAGAGAGCACTGGCAGCCTTTATTTGCACTTGCTTTATTCAAAATCATGCCTGAGTATAGAGGTCAGAGACACACACAGGACTCCAGGTCTGACTCATGTTCATTTTGTGCCAAAGTCCTCTCTTTACAGAAAATCCGTGACTCAATCTATCTTTTTTTTCCATGGCTATGTCATCCCACAGGCAATTCATGCAGCCCAAATTTCTCCTCCTGTTCCTGTTGCTCTATCCCAGCCCTCAGGGACATTCATCTCACTCTGCTGCCCTGTGCTGACAGAGGGTTCCACAATAATGCCATCAGGGTAGCACACTAACATAAGATGGAGTATTTCATGTCCCCAACACTGCATTTCACTTTTCCAAGACAATCCAGCCTTGACCCCCCTTTCAAGTACCAGTATTTATCAGTATCCAAGCAAATTCTGAACTGAATCTCTGATATAAACACAGTTCTATCACTTTCCTTGTCTAAAAATCTAATTATCTTAAGTACAACATGCATTTCCCATTTATCCTCCATCCTTAAAAAAATATGTTTAGCCCTTGACATAGCAGGATACTATGCTAGTCTGGGTCACCTAATTTCCTGCACTTAAGCCCAGGCACTGAATTTCTCTTTCTCTGATACTCAGATCCTCTCAAATTCAGAACATTGGCCCCTGTGCAGGGGCCTGTCACCACTTCCCTGAGCTTTGAGAAAGCAACTGTCTGCTTAATTTTCTCCAACCACACTTGAGAGCATTCAGATCTTTCGGGGTGGTTTTCCACCTTCTGGAGTGTCAGAGTTTTCCACTGTGTCTTGCTGATCCTCGTTAACTCCCACTCCTTTCCCAGATTGTCACAGTTTCTTTTTTTGATTCTGTCAGGCAACTGTACATGAAGCTTACCCCTCACGACCCCAGCATGAAGGGAGCTGAGCTATCTGCCTGTGCCCAAAGGCAGCCTACAGGATCAGGTAAGAGGTGTGCACCCAGCACCTCAGTCAGCCTTGTAAGATAAAAACTGGGAAAGCAAGAGATTAAACTCAAACATCAATTGAGCTAACTTATTGAGTGTGATAACCTTAGGAAGCAAAATGCCTGCCTAAAAGGCTTAGGCCATAAATTAGAATACTCTCCCATGAGTAAAACAGTCAACTCAGTTACCAGCACCACCAACCACTTCCAAGACTGGAAGATCATTAAAGGTTTTCACCACAAAATTCTACACACCAAAAAAACCCATGAAAGGTAAAGAACTTCTCCAAATAAGTTTGATAAACCTCCATGCTGAACCATACAAAGCAGCTATCACAAACCAGCAGAGCCGTTTTCAGACTTAATTTAGCAAAGTTTACCCTCCTAAACTGTATTTCAAACTACTTCTAAAATGTATGCCAAGTGGCTACAGGATGTTCGCCTTGCTCTATCAAGTGACTAATGAGCATGATGCTCTCCCTGAATGTTTGGCTGTAGAGATGGTCAAAGACACAAGCATACTGATTTCCTGATGGTCACTGGACAGCAGTAACCCTTGGTCTGATACTCAAGTACAGTAAGCAGGACCAAAGTCTTACCTGAACCACCATGTCAGCTATAAAGTCTCATTCTCTTTCAACGTAGAATGAAATCCCAACTTCCTCTGCCACCCTTCCTTTGATGCCCAGCAAGGCCAGAACAATTGAACTCAAAGACTACAAAAAAGACACTTACACAACCGGTTGGGATTAACATGTTGTTTCAGGAGGTCAATGGAGCCGAGGCTGACAACAAGGCGCCTTCCAAACCAGAAGGAGACGAGTGGCCCATATTTCTCATGAAGGTTCACAAGAAACTCGTGTAAACTGCTGCTGACAATGATATCTGGCAGGTTACCATCCCTGAGAAACACAGAGGATATCTGGTCATGAATAGCCTCCTCTGCCAACACTGAACTTCATCAAGTGGAGAAAGAAACCACTTACTTTTCATCAGTTGGAGCCAGCCCAGGGATACCTGATGCTTGCCTAGATGCCTAGAGTAAAAGGAAATGCATCAGTCTACGTGAACTTCAGATTTCATACAGGTCCCACAGCTTTCCAGCAGGAGAGATGAATTCTTCACACCAATACTACAACATTACTTACAAACATTAAACAGAAGCTGGATATGCTACATCTGCAGGCTTTAAACCTGCTAAGCCGATATACTCAACTGTGTGCCTGGTGCCACTGGCTAAACCAGGATTATTCATCTGGTTAGATGAAAGATGTCTGCACAAAGATTTACAGGGTCACGCCTGCAACGTAGGATCTTACATACACATTTGCCCTGGAGACCTGCAAAAATGCAGGGCGAGCAGATCGCGCCTTAGGAAACGAGATTCAGTCCCGGAGCAGTAAAGCAGGAAGAGTGCCGGGCTGCGCTGTCCCGGGAACGCCCTGCCCGGCAGCTCCTCCCGCAGGCCTCTGCCACGGCCCGCCCGGGCCCGGGGTACGGGCCGGGGGCACCGCCCGAGCGCGGGGCCGTGGGCCGNGGGGCCGGGCCGGGCCGGGCCGAGCGCCCCCCGCCCCACGGCCGGCAGCGTTACCGGGTACAGGTAGAGCACGGCGCCCACGAGGATGAGCAGGAAAGTGACGGCGAAGATGGCGAAGTCCAGCATGGCCAGGCCGGGGCGGTGGAGCGGCGGCGGCTCGGCCCCCCCCCCGGGCCGCCCGC
>VYXF01007245.1:943743-1030228 GCA_013397295.1 Polioptila caerulea
GGCTCGGCTCGGCTCGGCTCGGCTCGGCATGGGGGGCCCGCGGCGCCTGCTGCTGATCTCCAATTCCACCCTGCACGGAGGGGGGTACCTGGGCCACGGCCAGCAGCACATCCAGAGCTTCCTCGGGCAGTAAGCGCCGTGCAAGGCTGCGGGAGCGCCCGGCCGCCGCCTCCGCCGCGCCGACCGCTGTCTCTCATCTCCCCTCAGGAAGGTGAAGCGGGTGCTGTTCATCCCCTACGCCCTGCACGACCGCGACGCCTACGCCCGCACGGCCAGGGAGAAGTTCGAAAGCCTGGGTAAGGCCGGCCCGGCTGCTGCGGCCATGNGCTCGGAGCGCCCCGGGCCGGGCGCGCTGCAGCCGCGCTGCGCCGCGGGGGCACGGCCGGCACAGCGCTGCAGCCCGCCGGGCACACGGCCGCGCTGCGTGCGCCGGGGCGGGCAGCAAGGGCACGAGCAGCCGGAGGCGGCTGCGGACTTCTGCCTCGGAGGAGATGGTTTAGAGGCCTCCAGAAGAAATCCTGCTGCAAACACTTCTATCCACTCCAGGGAGGAAGGTTTTATCCCTAACTATTAAGTGGCATATTTTTATCCTTCTTAATCACATGAGGGAACATTTCTTCCCATATATATTAAACCTCTGCTCAAGCCGTGAAACCAAACCACTGGTTTTAAGTGAAGACCATTACTTAAAGCACATTAAGGAGCCAGGTAGTTCCATGAGGGAACTTTGAACTTTGCTTGGAGCAAAGATCTCTGCAA
The DNA here is from genome assembly GCA_013397295.1 of Polioptila caerulea. Taxonomy (NCBI): domain Eukaryota; kingdom Metazoa; phylum Chordata; class Aves; order Passeriformes; family Certhiidae; genus Polioptila; species Polioptila caerulea. The sequence goes on from VYXF01007245.1 coordinate 944,503, forward strand.
AGCAGCCTACAGCAAGACCTCCACCTGCTATCTGAGGGTAACTTTGGACCCGTTAGCATAGTAATAATCAGTACTCACTTCCCTGGGCAGCACACTTCACTCCTCGACTTGAAGGAAGATTGCTGCTATCAAACACCCATGTTCTTCTGTCTCTCTTGACACTTTCTGTAGTCAATTAAACCAGCCGGGCAACTGTATCAAAGTCAGAGATTGTAACAGAAACCATACTCAGATCAGGTATTTGCACAAGCAATGCTAGAACCAACACATCCTGTCAGACTTCAGCACAGCCAAGCTGAGGACTAACAGCTTTTTCCCTATTTTCCAGTTACCTGGTAATGCTCAGCAGGATATTGTGCCTCAGCCTTCACCTGCTGAGTGAAATGCTCTGCTCCTAGACGTGGAGTGCATATCTCCACAAAACAAACATTTCCTTTTGTACAGCTGGATGCTGAAGCCCTGTATTAATGTAGGATGTACACTCTGTTTTAAATTGTAGAGTTCTCTGAAATTTCTCTGGTTGAGACATTTAGCTCAGGGTCAGAGGAGGTGAGCAGGGAGGGATTGAACATATCACATTCCTCCACCAAACTGACACGGCAAAGGTAAATGCTTTTTCATTTAAGGTTATGGGCTGGACAGCATTCATGAATCTTGTGATCCAGTGGAAGCCATAAGGAAATCTGAAGCAATATTTATTGGTAAGTTTTACTGCTCAGAGGTGGCACTGAAGACCAACAATTAAGCATTAGGCCTACGAATTAGAAACTACTATTAGAAGACAGTACTTGGGAGCCCTAAGATCTTAAATTTAGTGGTGGGCTGGGAAGTAGATTTATTCATCTCCAGTAAATTTCAAATTATCATTTTGAACAGTACCTCGGTGTAAAAACATGATCATAACAGCTGTATCATCACTTTAGCAAGCCCAAGAAGTTCTAGTCCTAACACCATGGTCCTGGGTGTTGGAAGAGAGGTCACTGTCAGACAGTGGCAGCCTTACAAGGACAACTCAGGGCATGCCTGTGGCCTGCCCAGTGACCATTCTTCTGAAGCTTCTGGTCTTAGTGCTTCTCAAAGCAGGATACTGCCCTGCATAGAGCATAAAACTCATTGCACCTGCCAAGTTTGTGAAGGCTTCAATTAAAACTGATGGTGAAAGCATGTTAAATAAGCTGAACTTTCTTTCTGCAGGAGGTGGGAACACATTCCGTCTCCTGAAAGCCCTTTATGACAACAGTCTGATACATGAGATCAGGAAGAGAGTTCTTGAGGTAAAACTACAGATTCTGGCCAAGTCTGAATGGCAGGATCTCATGCATGCGCTTTTGTTCAGACAAATCCAAGCTGATTTTGCATTTTTGTCTCTAATACACTTCAGATGTCGAGGCATCTCAACCCTGTGAACTGAAAACCATGGCCAAATAAGGCTGTCACTGAGTTGATTGAAAAGACTTAAGGTCAGCAGTCTTCCTAGAGCAGTTTTCTAGATGCTGGATTGCAAGACCCTGGGATGTACAAGTAAATCCCTTAAAATACCAGTCAAAAGACCAGTGCATGATTTAATCTATGTCCAGAAACCCTAGTTTTCAGCCTGACATGTCCACTTCACATCTGTATGTGTTGATATAGTTGTGTCCATGTTGTAGGTTGTCTGCTAATAAACTGTTGATAAAATTGGATCTATATGTGTCTTTTAGACAGTGTCCTGTTGATGTTGAAAATTAGGTATTTTTTGTATCTCCCTGGAACTGAGAGGTGTGAGTGCCACTGAGCCCCTCTGGTCAGCAGCACCAGTCTAGCTGGTGAATCTCATAAGGCACAGCAAAGATGCACCACCTCTGGAGGAGAACAGAAGCAAGGTGTTCCCTAGCAATATGGGATTACAAATGACTTCATGCAGATTTATACAAGCCATGGTAAGGCCAGCTGCCAAGAATAAAGGTTAGCTAAGTTTATCTTAATATATAGAAATTCAATGTCTATTGTGAGAATGAAAGCCAGAAAATGTCCAAATACCAGTTAAGTCTAGATAATTACTTGGTTCTATTACCACCAGTTGTCTCAAGACAGCTCTATTTTTACACATTGTTCAGCATTACCCGTATACTCACCAATTTGTGTGGCATTCTTTATGTACAGCATAGTACTCAGTACTAATACCTAACAGTGCTAAACTGGTCATGGTACTGCCAAGTTGATGCTGTGCCACATTGCACTGAACTTCTGATGGTCTGCTCTCTTCAGAAGCTAGTTAAAAGCCAGTTCAGGTATTTCCTGTAACTGCAATAGAGGCAAGTCTCTCCTCTTAATAGCAAAGTCCAACATGCACTGACAGCCTGGTAGGTTCTCTTGAGGGATTACAGAGTTGTGAGTACAAGGCAGGTTAAGTTCTCTGACACAGAGAAGCTACTGCCCACCTCAGAACCTGAATTCTTGTTCTGCTTTTCACCTGTAAAGTTAGCAGTGAGATGAGCTGGAAAGACTAAGTCTGATCTGACTGATGAGTCTCTGAGATTGATAGAAGATGCTATAAAATTGAGTTCCTAGTTGAGATACTGCAGACTGATCATTGCTTTTGTCTTTCAGGATGGGATTCCTTACATGGGATCCAGCGCAGGAACCAACGTTGCTACCGTCAGCATCAATACCACCAATGACATGCCAATTGTTTACCCACCTTCCCTGCAGGCTCTAGGATTAGTTCCTTTTAATATTAACCCCCATTACCTGGACCCAGACGTTAAAAGAACTCACATGGGTGTAAGTCAAGCACACCAGAACTAACACAGTAACCGGGGGTGTGGAGGAGAAAAAAGTGTGCATTTTTGAGGCCTTACAAAGCTATAGAACCTCAACAGCTGCTTCCTAGAGACACTGGGAATGCCAATGAGGCAGTAACACTTTACTTCCTCCTAAAACTTAACTTTGCTTGGAAAGAGGAGTTTGCAACAGTATTACTGAACAAAGTGTTTTTCACAAACATAAACTCTGGCATGTCTGAAATACTGGTGAAATGCTTGATATCTGACATGGAATGGGGGAATTAAAAAAAAAGAAAAAACCCCAAAAAACCTGAAGTGTTAAGATGCAAAGCACTGGTTCTGGGAAGTTCTGTCTTAGCTGCTGCTTGGGAAGACCTAACTTAAACATAGATTAAGAGGCTTAAATATCTGAAGGTCTTAAGAAATGATCAGAACAGGGAGATCTTGAGATTAATACAGTTGTGTAAGAAAATACTTGGACAGTGGTGTCCTTGCAGAGAGCACAGCCTGTAATGTCCAGTACAGAGCAAGCACATGCACTAGAATAGCTGAAAGAAAAACACTTCAGCCTTCAAGCACAAAGATTTCTAGACAGTGGAGAGGAGCTCCTTGAACAGCATGTCAGCTAATTCCTCAGGGAACAATCTGTGTGGTGCATCTTCTAAAAACCTAAATACTTTCCTCCTTGTTATCAAAATTCCATGGTTAGAGTAAGTATTAAGAATTAGGGGACAATGAAGAGATGGTGGATATGGGTGTGCTTCTAGAATTTAGATGAAGTTGTAGGTTTTCATTTAATCAGCTTGTCACTAGATAAGCAGGCAGTCTTTTCCCTATAAATAACTTCTGCTCTTTCTCTCAGAGGAGGCTGGAAGCTCTGTGCTGTACCAAGTCCCTGCTGTGTTCCCATGTTTTTATTTCTTTACTGTTGCTCAGTTCAGCAGCAAACCTCAGGAAACATGACAGAGCTGCTCACAGAAGGAAACTCTTCAGTAAAATACTACTTGAAGACAAACAAATATTATTCACTGAAAATCCATGATTCGGTACTCTCACAAAGGTGGCACCTCAGGCACTTGCTCCTACCACCTTCCTGGTGTATTAGTACTATCCCTGCACAGAGATAGTACTAATTAAAAGAAACATGGATGAATTGAGTAGAAGTAAGCTTTAAGGCTTTTCAGGGTTGGGACTGTGTGAGTTCTGTTTGATCAACCTGCAGTAAATTACTGCTAGTGAGGAAGGGTAAAACGTATCTGCTAAAAGTCAAGCCTGCCATCCCATTCTGCTTTGTTTAATGTTATGAAACTGTTTGATGTCATGTTGCTTGGATAGCTCCAAGTCCTGCCTTATGGTCTGGGAATCATAATCTGTGCTCATGATTGCAGGAGACAAGAGAGGAAAGAATCCGCCAGTATCACGAAGAACCAAACACCCCTCCAGTTCTGGTGAGTAGCAGCTCTCCATCAGGAAGCTGTAGCATGATAAACATTTTAAATGCATCCATGTGTAAGTTCCCTGCCTGTCAAGACTTACAGAACCATGGCTTGCAATGCTAATTGTATTCTTACTAAGAGCTTCAGCCTCGGATATTGCTCGTTGTAGAAAGTGGGTTAGGGCCAATGAAATCCATACTGCTGGTGCTCAGCACTGTTTTAGGCAGCTCTGATCTTCCCAGTCACTGGCCACCATATATTGTGTCTTGGGGGGGTGTGCATGCAGATGGTACAAAACTCCCCTTAATCTTTTCGCAGATACTCTTAACTTTGATTGCTGTAATACAGTTTCTGAATTTGCACATTCCGTAGTGCATATGTAATTCCATTATGTCTGTCTGGGGAAGTGGGACATCTATGTTTCCTGTCCCTGTGTTTGAACTTGTAGTATAAAGTTTGTGCACTAACAAACCCAGCTGGCTGTTGCTCGGCCCAAACTAGATCTAAAAATAACTGTGGGAAAAAACAGTTTCCTCTCCCCCTTAATAGTTTCTCCTTTAAGAGTGAAAACTGAAATAAACAAGAAAATCAACTTCTAAAAAAGATAACTCACCTAATTTTGTCTTTACCTCTTTGTTAGGAAAGCAAGGTTTAGTCTGTAGTCATGGTGGCAGTAAGACTGGCCTGCTCGTGACAAGCATTCTGCCTTTTCAGACAGCTTGAAAATCATTTTAAATGTTTCCACCTCCACCAGGGCTTGCGAGAAGGAACAATGCTGTTAGTGGAAGGAAATAAAGCCACACTGCAAGGAGTGACAGGAGCACGTCTGTTTTTGAGGTAAATGCTGCACTTGAATTGATATCCTCCTTCAGACAGAAAGGAAGAGAGGTTTCTATTAGACTCCTGGCACATGCTGCCCACCCCCCACATCAGAAGTTACTAAATGCCTTGGGTCCCTTTCTCTCTGGGGAAACTGTGAGTATTGTTTAATGCTCCAAAGGAGCCAGCAGTATGACAGCCCTCTAAAGGATGGCTGACTAACCCAGTGCTTTGGCATTGCATCCATTGATGCTTATGTTTCCAAATTCTTGTCACCTTTTTCAGAAAGAGCCCAAATAGCCAGCTCCTTTATTGGAAGCCAGGGAAATGTCAGTTGGCCCTAATGCACTGAACTCCAGAACAAGAGAATCCTCATCTAGAATTATATGGACTTTATTAAGAAATCTGAAATGCATGTCACATGATGAAGGCAAAGAAGGGAGTCAAAACTCTGCTTGTTCTCTTGTTCAGAATAAGGGTGCCTTAATCCATCCCTAGTAACAGATAGAAGCAGAGTAGTCCCACCTCCCATTAAAGCTCACAGCGTGGTTTGTCTTGTTTGCAGGGGTAAGAAACCAACTGAACATGAGCCTGGAACAGATTTCAGTTTCCTCCTGACTGACAGCAATCCCCTGAATCCGTAGCCTTCCATATTCTGCAGCAAAAGTTTCTATATGGGGAAGACAATGAGGAAGAAGGAAAGAGATGGGGAACTTCAGCTTTATAAATAATTAGTGGGCTCTTTTCCTCACCCCGATGCATGTCTCAGACATCCCCTTCCCAGCACAAAGACACTTTTTATCACACTCCTTGGATAATCATACCTATTCCAAGCTTGAAGAGGCCTGTACATTCATGTATCCACTTTGATTCCTTCCCCACCAAAAAAAAAGTTGCCTTAACACAATTAAGACAGGACACTAAGGCAGCTGTTCCCACTGCCTACTTTTACCTGCTAAATAAAAGAATGGTTCATTCAGTATACTCCCACACTTAGTTTAATTTTTGTGCTATTAATAAAGGAAGAAGTTATGCATTCAATTACTTTTATTTGCTTCAGACTCATGTTAAATATATACAATGCTAATTATGTACAAAAGTGTGCATGTTAAAAATTTTCAGGTTACAAACTTGCAAATCCTAGAAAAGTGCAAAGTTTTAAAACATCTTCCACCATGCTGTACAGGAAAAATTCCATCATTAGCCAATATACACACTCTTAAAACATTGATCAAAACAAAGTAAGACATACAGTATACTCTTAAAGCACCCAGAGGGAAAAAGATATTGCACAGAAGACAGACAGCAAGTTCATTACAGTGCCTGAAGGCTCATTTCTGAAAGTAGCTATTTCCAACACTCCTCAGACCTAACATTTAACTCTTTAAAAAGGCATTTTTTGGCATTTAAAGATCCATTTGTAGTCACATAATTGCACAATCTGTAAGAATTATCAGAAGATATGGTTAACTGTTGCTGTAAGGCCTTTGCTTCCACCCCCTGATTAGCTTCAGTAAAAATTCATCAGGCAAACTGAGTAGCATCACAGCTCCCATCAAAATACTGACAAAAGGGAGGCAAATCTCACATGCAGCATTTCTCTAATCTCATACTTAGTTGCTCCTGCAGAATCAGAATACATATTGCCAGTTTTTCTTGAATTCTTTTTTCCCCTCATGGCTTTCTTTAAGGAACAGCTCACAGCTGCATATGACTAAAGTAGTATTGTCAGGTGCAAGACTTAAGTTTATTTTAAAGCTATTTCAAGGCAAAAAATACCGCTCCCTCAAGAGGAAAATACTGACTAGATATGAAACTGAATAAACAAGTGACCTCCAAGTTCAGTTAGATCTGTGATATATATGGCTGGATGTTTTATATTCCAATCTCAAAACACCTTAGCAGCTTTAAACCATAATCTATACTGACAATCATGCTCCTGGGACAGAAGATGCGTGATGAAATTGTGTCTGTGCTGAGTATAAGCACAGACCTAAACTCTGGAAATACCTGCCAAATTTCTCAAGTCCACTGGACAAAACTGAGAAGAACACACACTGAAGGAACTCTATTGAAAACAAGTGAAAAATCTATCTTATTTGGGTCACTTAGGTAAATGGTAACTAAAAGAAAGACACACCAGTCTTCTTCCACAGATGCACAGCAAAAAGGTGAGTTAAAACTGAATAAAGGCTACCTTGGACTAAACACTGCGAGCAGTTCCTCAAATATGGGGTGTTCAGGACTGCAGTAAGGTGAATGGCACTCAGCTGAAATTCAGAGCATGCTATGGTGCCACTCAGAAATATTTTTACATTCAGGCATTTGATATCTATAACACTGAAGAAGGGAAGAGCATTTTACCAATTGTAAAATATATTTTTTTAATGCAGTAGCGTTTTAGAAAACCCTTGCTTCCTTCAAAAGTATGTGCTTACAAGGGCAATTTAGTAATAATAAGATTGGGTCCTCGGAATGGAAGGAAAGACATCTTCCAAACACTTCAGTTGACTCTAACACTGGCATACAAAGAACCCACATGTATATACATACCATGGAAGCTTACTCTCCCCAGAAGGAGTTTGCCAACACGTGTCACGTTTGCAGCCAAAACCAACACAGCTTTTAAGCCAGAAAGCATAAGAAGACCTAGAAAGCGCTGAAGCACATGCTTGAATTTCCATTCAAATAAATATAACCCTTTGTAGTGCTTTTACATAACAGTATTTATTAGATCAGACCCTAGGCTCACATTAGGATATGCATTTATACGTGCACACTTCTTTTCTTGTAATTCTTTTTAAAGGACAAAAAAAAAAATATTCACTGCATCTCGGCTCAGCATTTAACATAGCCAGCAAGGTGCCTTTAGCAGTGGAAGACAGGAATGTTTCAGGTGACAACACAGAGCATGTGTCTACAGAGACTCTCAATATAGGAGCAGAAGCAGGTTGACCCCTCTACACCCCTTCTAGCTCTAAAGCTCCCTACCATTCTATAATCTGTATACAGAGACACATGTTCAACTAAATACATGTACACAGTAAAAGCTTTGTGCAGCATTTGGTTCTTTTACTTATCTTTTCTAAAGACTTTGTCAATTAAGATTGATAAAGGTTTGCAAAGGAAACAGAGAGGAGGAAGACATGATTTAGGGAAGTGAGGTATACAGCTCCCATTGACTAAAGCAGGAGTTACCTAATCTGTGCATTACAAAAATAAATTTATCACTCCTGCAGGACTAATTTGAAGAGTTTTTCCAGTGAAGAAACTTAGTTCTTTGCACTCATTTAAAGAAATACAACTTTTAAGGGGATCCTTACAAGACAGCCAATTGACTTGGCCATTTAAAGCCTGTGAAGACTGATAAACCTGCTTTGTGATAATACGCATGATCTAAGGTATGCCAGAGGAAAAAAAGCTTGTTTATATCCATGCTGCAGATTAGCAAAACAATTGTAATATAGATGTGGGTGAGTTTTGGTTTTCTTGGAGGGGAAGTTGTGGGGGTTGGCGGTGGTTTTGTTGGTTTCGTTGGTTTAGGTTTTTTCTTTTTTTCCTCTTTTTAATACCAAACAATCATTTTCCTAAAACCTAATTTCCACGATGTGTATTAACCATCAAGACAAATGCAGGTACTTTGGAACTGGGATTATTATGTTGTGCTGGTGAGGTACATGGATGACAGAAGACGTGGTTTCCAGATATCCTGTGAGTAATGGATAAGTATATTGGTACAGAAAAATCTGCCTAAGTCAGATGCTAACTTGAAGAGCATTTCACTTTCTGTATGCTTGTGTAGTTCAAACCCAGCAAAGACTAGATGGGATTCTTCACTATCGCTACAAAGACAACTAAAAATACTAAAAAAGAATTATAAGTAAATTGACTGAGAGAAATTTAACAAACACTTTACTTGAAATATAGGAGACATATAATCCTAAATATCCTTTATAATTCTAAATATCCTTTGGTACTCAAGTTCAAAACTGTGCAGCAAAGAAGTTAATAGTGCTAGCTAATTGATCTCATTTATATACAGGTATGAAAAGTAGGTCAGTTTTCAGTTTCTTTTAGATAGATATATTTACACTCCTACTTACTCATCTTCAAGAGTAAGTGTATGTTAAACTTTGATAAATATTATTAGAGTTGTTCCAAAAATTAAACATATTTAGATTATTACAAAGGAGATCTTGACAAATGTACTGCTATGAAACAAATGTCACTTAAGACTCGTTTGTTCTAAATTCCTCATTGGAATCTTTTCATTTCAAAACTTTACTTTTTACACTTAAACAAATCTTTGATCAAAACCAAAGGAGAATCTTATTTTACCAATACTACCCGAAAACAAAATGGGATCCTAAGCTTTACTGACTTGAGGAAATGGAAGAATTATGGAAGTCAGTTCACCAATTCACAGGGCACTGCATAGCAGGCTGCAACTCAACTGACCTAAACAGATAATCAGAAAAATTATTTTCTATTTTTAAACATTATTGTGTACTTTTTATGCAAGTAAGTTAAACCTAAAAGAAACAATATACCAACCAATGCTCACACTTACAACTCATCTTTCATTTAAAGCTGGTTTTAAATAAAGGCAAAGTGTGGACTCTCAAAGCTATGGAGGTGCTTCCAGATGGCCTCTGGCAAGGATGCCAAGCAGTGATGGTGCACACCTCCCAGCCCCAAGGATCTCAGATCCAAATGCCATGTGTTGGATGTTGCCAGCCTACCTGCAGCATAAAGCAGCTCAGAGCTCACCTTCCCCCTTCCTCATTCTGCTGCTGCTTTGTACTGAGCACAGACTAGCCCTGAGTTTGAGAGTCCAACAACTGTCCACACTTAAACCTGCCCCAGGTATTTGTGATGATCACCCAGTGCTTGTGATGCACTGAAATTATGGTATTCAAATGTCAAAGGTCTTCATCATAAACTATTTCAATTATTGCAACACTATATTTTACTTGAACTGCCACACTGTATTCATTATCCTTTAATATTGAACTACTAAAAATGTTAATTCAACTGTTGTATAAACGTACCTTACCCACAATAGAATGTTTTCAAACGTGTATGCAATCGACAAGAAGAAAACTGTGCTCCCACCAAACACTACTTAGGACCCATCTCCCTTTTTGCACTCAATTCTCACAGCCTAAAACATGATCATTTCCTGCCCCCTTTCCCTCCAAATAAACACTTAGCCTTGTCTATCCATTTAAACACAACATTTATGCATACATATAAAACCCATCAATTCAATGCCACAACTGAGTTTTGTCAATCTCTCATAACACAGAAAGATCTCCCATTCTGTGCTGAAATACTTCTAAACTACTCTCCAAAGAGCTCCCCTGAAATCCCTCCTTCATGAAATCATAATGGACACACTTCACATTCTCAAGAACAAACTTAATACTTCCACAGAATCCTCAGTATTCTTATTGGATAGGTAATTGATTAAAAATAGTATTTATCACTTCTCTAGAGCTTATTTGAAAATACAGGATGTGGGTTAATTTACTTTTTTTTTTTTTTACACACATGGAATATGAAAAAACCCACACCACTCTATTTTTGGAAGTTTAATCCTCTCTTGGCAAGTAACTCAGGAAAATAATTCTTATTTTCTCCTAACTTTCCAGACAAACCAGTCTGTCACAGTGATTAGGCAGAATATTTCAACTATGCATAGACCCATTTATTCACTAATCTGATTTATTATTTAATTTACAAAAGTTAAGAAAATGCAACACAACCCATCAGTCATATGAGGGATTTTTTTTCCAGTAAAGAAAGTGAGGAGGAGAAATCTGTTTGAGTAAGACTAACATAACTTGTAAAGATTATCCTTTAGCAGGGTAAGGAGGTATTATTATTTCTATAAAGTTAATAAATATTGTGCTTAAAGTTAATGAAATGAGATTATACATTATATTCCTCAGGTAGTTCAACAGCTCCCCAGCCACAGGGAATATCTGATAACATTTATGAGAGATACAACACACATTCATTTCAATAAATAAATAAAAAATAACAAGAAAAGTGATGGTAGAGGGAAGAAAGGGAGACCCAAAAGGGGACATAGTAGCTAACAATCACTTACATCTGCCTTGTATCTGTGCTCCCCACACCCCATGGGATTTTCTCCTTTTAACACATACACAAATATATACATATATACACACACATATATACACACACACACACACCCTCACACGCTGATCTGGAAATTCATATTTTTCCCTCAGCACCCAGCTTTTCTAAGAGTATAGACTTGATCATTTNCTGCCTTGTATCTGTGCTCCCCACACCCCATGGGGTTTTCTCCTTTTAACACATACACCAATATATACATATATACACACACATATATATACACACACACACCCTCACACGCTGATCTGGAAATTCATATTTTTCCCTCAGCACCCAGGTTTTCTAAGAGTATAGACTTGATCATTTCAATCAGTAACATTAGAAGAATATCAGATTGATAGGAAAATGCACACCCTTCTACCATCATGTATTGCTAAAAAGAAAAAGAAAAAAAAAAAAATAAAATCAGTAATGGCTTCTCCGAAAAGCAATTTGATACAGCACACATAAGGATCTGATATTTTCTTTTACCAGGTCTTAAATGCATTTTGAAAATGGATATATCATCTGTTTTCCCCCGCTTATTTTTACAGAACAAAAAATATGGCTAACAACTGGTTTGGTGAACACCAAGCCAAGAAACAAACAGGTGCTATTTTTAATTGAATTGTGCTGCAATGTTGCATAATGATTCTGCAGTGGAAATTCATCTTTTGTTTGCAGGAGCTGCCTTACTAATGAAGCAGATTGATATTTGACCAATACAGATAATGAGTCTTCCAGGGTATTTCTGCAAGATATTAAATATATAATGGGATTTCTTGTGTATGTCTTAAGTTTACTTAAAAATATAAATAATTTTCAGCAGCAATATTTCCTACCTCCTTCAGCTCCTCCAACTCCTTTGAAGTTATTCATGTCTGTAGTTAAAACAATTTCTGATAAAGTAGTGCAACACAGATGTTCCTTGCAGAACAGTCTAAAACTGGAACTACACATAAGAGAGCAACAGCCATTTACAGGAACAAACTGTAATGAAGTTCATTAGGCTAACAAATGTGTTGAGAAGGTCATAACCGCATCTATCCAATTCTGAATCCAACCATTGCAGCTACCAGAGTTTTAATTTACTGGGGAATAACAGTGCTGTCAAAGCAAAGCCAAAGATCTTATTATCAAGGAGCATCTGGCCCTACTCAGCTTTAAATCAAATGCTACTTATCTTAAATTCAGCTAGTAATCTAGGGGTTTGGGGACTTGTGGGGGAATTGTTCAGGGGGGGTTAGCCCTCCCAAAACACAGTTTTAGCAGCTGTTGAGAGGGGGATTTTGCTGTGAACAAGTGAACACAGTTAAGGACAAATATGCAAGCAAGCTAACTTGCATGAGTACTAATGCTTACTACTATACCTCTACCATAGGTTCTTCATCAGCAGACTTAAGTATCAAAGCCCTAAAGTCATAATTATACATTTAAAGTGACCAAAAGATTAAACATTTTTCAGGAATCCATGAGAGAAGGTAGAAGCAGCAATCACTTGGACTCTTGAGTGTTATATTCAGTCTCTCCTGATGAAATCTGGCTGAGCCGTTTGCTTGATCCCCACAGCTTTCGGGAAAGCTGACCTGAGCGCATCTGTTTAAAAGTAATTCAGAGAAACAAAAGGAGGGGGAAGGGATAAGGTGGATAAATTAAAAAGGAATTCAGACACTGAATCTGGTGAAATGCAGACACTACAATGTACTGCATAAACAAAATATACCAACAAAAATTATTTGAAAAGAAACTAAAAGTTACACTTAGGGATGATTCTGGGACTGACAAAAAACAAGACACAAAACACCAACCACAGTCTTCTCTGATTTTGAACAGTTAAAGGGATATTATCCACTAATGTGTACTTATACGCTTAACCTACTTCAAACGGCTTAGAAAGAGTGTTTAGTTTGCTGTTTTGGTAGGAAGGGAAAAGAAGAGGTGAATGCCAAGCAAAAAATGAACTAAATGAGAATAAAGGACATTTTATTTTAGAGCTTTGAAACAGAAATTGCTAGAAGTGGGAAAAAAAATAGCCAAGATGCAGGACAGTGATAGCAGAATAAAGGAAAAAGAGAAAGGTTATCTCTTGGTGTCAAATGTATACAGTCTTCCAAAGATCCTGGGTGAAGTGTTCAGAGGAATGTTTAAAGCAGAAGTAATTCATAGTGAGTATTCCATAGGATAAGACAGATAACAAGTAACCAGAGGCCATATTAAATCCAGTATCTGGTAGGTCTGCAATCTGACAACAGTTTGTAAGAACCTCTTAATTATCTAAGCACAAGGTTGATGATTGGCCAGTAGTGATCAGCCTGGCAGCTGATTAGGTTCTGAAACTCCTTGCAGTTCAATAAATAAGACCCATGCCTTTGCAAGTTTGAGAACAGTTCTTCACAGCTACTACTACAAGTGTAACCTGCTACAGAGCTGTATCAGCACAGCTGCAGTGTTCTAGAGAAGGCACAGCACTGACCAGGATTAACACTAACAAGTGGTAATTGCCAAGACTTCTGCAACATCCAAAGCAGCTAAGGAATTGTTAAAAATACAAAAGCATTTCTTATACTCCATATTAGATACTGTCAGTGCAGAAACACTAAAGGCCAACCTTAACACCAAGTAGCATTTCACTTTTGGCACATTAAAGCAGGTCCGTGCTAAGGATCCAATCCTCTGTCCTAAGGATCAACATCACCACTGAAAGCCAGAACTACAACACTGTCTGCTGTGTATGGATACATTTCCAGGAATTAACACATTCCTTCCAAACTAAAAATAAGTCATTCAAGAAATGAACACCTCACATACACACACTTTCCAAATATATTGATTGATGCCATTATAGAAAACTAGAATATCTGGGACATATGTTGTTCCTTATATGCTTGTGTTTAAAATAAAAAAATCTATTTACACGGATATTAAACTTGCATATCATCTGAACTGTAAACAGAAAATCCTGGAAAAAGTCATTGGAAAGCCTCTATAACCATAAAAGGAATCCAATCTTTGAAACAACACTTTCTGCATAGTTAGAAAAATAGATGTGATTAAAAAATGAAAATAAGGAAACAAAAAGCCTTCAGTCTAATGATACACACAAATTTCAGCCTACAAAAGATCTTTTCTATGGAATAGGCAGCTTAGAAATGACAGTGACTTTAAAACTGTTGTTACAACCATATGTTTAACCACATAATAATCAGCTCTTTTTCAATTCTACAATAGAAAACTGAAAGCCAGTGGAAACCTCCACATCCAGTGCAAGCAAAATCAGACTACCATTGTGTGAAGCCTTTTACCAATATTAAACTGTGTATCTCCTAGCAAAAACATTTTAAAATACTGACAAATAAAGTTGCTCTGTTTTCACAATTAAAATATAAAACTGAATTAATACACACTTTTTTGGCATGTACTAAAGATCATGCAAAAGTGATAATCACATTTTCAAATAAGTACATAGCAGCACAACAGAGATTGAGTTAGAAAGGTAAGAAGTTTTAAGTTAACTCAAGTACTTTGAAAGTCATGACAAGAAGTAATTAAAGCAAAATCTGTGTTTTGCAGAAGAAAAATTTGGCATATCTATTTGAGAGATGTAATTGATATTGCATATGCAGGACCAGCAAGTTTATATTCACCATATGGAGCACAGGCATACTGGGAACCTACAGAAGTGATTCCCTGTGCATTGCCATTAGAGACTCTCAACAGAAACAAGGTAATACCTTTTTCCCCAATGTCAGTCAAGGCATATTAAAAGATATCTGATAGAAACCATAAAAAAATAAAGAAAGTAAAGAAAGTAGCTTGCTTTCTTTCATTTCCAATTTTCTTCTGTAAAATTATTTCATCAAGAAGAGGCTGACAACACTATCCCGTTCAGAAAAGGTCAGCTACTATGACTTTGCTCATTCAGATGTGAGTGATAAAGTCTGAAAGTTAGTCCAGCTGAGCTTCCCATCTGTGATCCCTACATCCCTCTGATTCTTAATCAGAGCTTTCAGTAGAGCAGTCTCAAAAGTTATTTGTTTCCCACTGAAAACTGAAACTTGCTTTTAAATTTACCCTGCCATAGAGGAGACCTCTTGCTCAACTGGAAAGCAGAAATAAGTGAACTTCCCACTGTTCGGTAGAAAAAGTTCTTGATGGTGGGTTTTACCTCTGCTGGCTTGCCAACACCAACGACAATCAACTTGCCATCCTCCAAGCCAACAAGGATGTGGCTGTACTCTTTGGTGACAGAAATGCAATGGATTGGCAGTCTCATGGCTAAGGGAGAGATGCTCAGACTCAGGCTGAAAGGGACAAAAAAAAAAAAATCACTGAGAGGAAGTACATCAGGTATTTGCTTGCACATACTGCAAAGAATCACATGCAGGTCCACAGGATGCACTATAAAACAGTTTCTCAAGGATATAATTTGCAGTTTCAATTATCTAATTGTATCCCAAAACAGAGCTTCAATAACAAGAACACATGTGGACAGGTAAAGTCAACAAGCTAAGACATTTGCACTGAAGAACAGTGACATTAGTCCCACAGCTGCCTAAGTGACAAATATCCCTCTCATTCCAAGGAGCAATGGAGTTCTACAGAGCTAAGCAGTTAGTGGAGCTTACACCTCAGTGCATGAGGCTTGATCCTGAAGCACCTGAGCTCCCTGTGACTAATCAGGGCACCAGCACAGTTTGCAAACTGACTCCTCCTATCAGTTCTAGGTGTTTAATTGGGATGAATGTCTGGGAAGAAAGAGATCTGTTACAACCTTTCATTTTATTTTTTTTCCATATCTTAGTTCCACCAAAACCACTTTTTTGGGGGGGAAGGGGGAACACACAAAGCTCAACAGCTATCAACTATAGCACCAAGCAAAGTTTATTACACAGTCATTTCTCTGTAAGCCTCCATATTTGTACCTCAGTAAAAATGGTGGTACATTACCTGTAGAGATCCCGTATAGAAAGAAATCCCTGCAAGCTGCCCATCACAATATATTCACCAGTTACACACAGATCAGACACTTCCTCCTTCAGAGTCTCAGAACCCAGGTATTTCCCATTGACAGAATAGAGATGTAATGCATTCTTATCCTGAAGAGATCAAAAATAAATGTCACAGAAGACTGACAGGACAAAGAGTGTTGTACTTGTATCCAGGTCATTAATGCTGACAACAGGCTCCTTGTTGAGTGATGTAAGAGTAGTGAGCCTATACCCAATGCCTGTGGAGGTAAGGTCCTGTATGGAAGTTTTTGAAGCTACCTTTTGATGTAACCTTGTAGCATCCTACCTACTCCATTTAATCAATTCTAAATTTCCTGGAAACATCCAAGGACTTAATAGACAGGTGCCTATTTTATAAGAACTTCTGTTAAGAAAGAAGAAAGCAAGACTGCACTCATCTTCAGCCTTGTTACCACCCTCCTTCCCTCCCTTGCCCTCCCAAATCCAAAAGCAGAAGAAAACAAGCATAGTTCCACAGAGCTAGATCTAGAAGAATCTTCTAGACCAGCCAATGACTTCTGGCTGGATTACAGACACAACTAACAAAACCATCTTAAGTTCTTCCAGCCTGGCATTACCTTGAATCCCTTCTCTCCCCATCCTCCTATAATGCAGTTAGTACACCTACAGCAAAGAGATTTGTTTTCCAAGAAATCTCCCATGTTTAAAGAAATCACAACAGCTCTACCATTATTAAAGCAACTACACAGCTTAACAGACACAACCTTATAGTTGTATCTCCAGCCCCAAACTAAGAAACTGTGTGGACACTTAGCATCTTGCACTCAGAACTTACTGCTTGCTCCCCTTATAAGCCCCTGTTTTTGTGCACAGTGGAACTTGTTCCTCTTATTTTCCAGTCCAAAGTGGCTCCCCTGGAAGATTCATTAATGTATGCTTGAGCACCTTCCTTGCAGGTGTTTGGGAGATTTTCATGAAACTCACAAGAGCACAACATGCCAGTTACCTACCCTTTAACCAAATTTCACTTGAATTGGCTAGCAAAATTAAAAAAAAATTCGGAAACTGACAGTGCATGCTCAAAAAGCCTCATTACTACAGGAAATGAGGTAAAGTTAAATGCACTGATGATTAAAATCTTCAGTGACAGAAACAGAGGTTTTTCACAAACTTATGTACCTTGAGAGTAGTCTTTCCTTCCACGCTGGTGTGGACAACTATATGGCCTTCCCAGGACACAGCCAGATTGGGAACAGTCAGCAGGAGAGAACTCTCACAGGGCGGCCGCAGAGTCCTCACGTACTGACCCTTCCGAACAGTGCGGACAATGACGGTGCCATCCTGCAGCAACCACACCCAGGGAGATGGCATTCAGCAGGAGAGTCACCACAGCACTCAGAATTTACAGAAGAGGAGACAGGGAACACTTGGAAAGCATTCAAATCCTTAATGGGAGATAAGGACTCCTGAGCATTCTGCATAAAGCAGTCTTCCTCTCAAGATCATGTACTATAGGCATATGAAAAAAACAAATGCAAGTAGGGCAAGAGGGAGGACAGGCAGCAAATCAGCCATTTCACAGGTCACCTTTATGAGCAGGCATTATGTGGAGTACAAAGCCAGAGTTCAGCAGCCTGCCTGTGCAGTACAGTAAGGCAGACCATGAGAAAGTGGCACAGAACCTTCAGGGTTAACACAGCAGGGAAGAAACAATCAGAACACAGTTGCTACGAGAAGCCTAAAATCTTCAAGAAAGCCCACACATATTAAAGCTCATTTGTGCAGAATAATACCTCACCAGTAGGTGAGGCCTATGCTCTGCACAGCAGTTTGAAAGAGTCTGATTTAAGCAGGCAGCATTGCTTGCTTATCTTCTTGATAAGCAGGGCTGAAGACTGTGAAATAGTGACTTTTTTGGGTATTATTCTTAATCAACTTCAAACACCTTACAGGGTTTGAGTTTGGTTGAGAAGAGGCAAAAAAAAAAAAAAAAAAAAGGAACAAGTAGGAAGGTGCTTACCCTGGATCCTGACACTGCCATATCCAGTTCAGTGCTGATGCCAACACTGGAAACTTCATCCGTGTGCCCATAAAGGATTTGCAGTGGCTTAGGTGCCAGGCCCACGGGCACTCCTCCCTGAGAGTAACAAAAAGCGCAATGACACATTCTCTTGCAGCTGAAGGACAAACAGAAAATGAACTTCTGGTATCTTCAGTACCAGTTGTGTGAGGTGTGTATTTGACAGAGGTCAAAGCCAAAGGCTTAGCTCACCACTCCAATATCAATGTATTGCCCTCTATGTCAGCACCTTACTGAAAGCCCCAGAGGGAATGACCAGGTGGTTACTGCACGGGTGTGAGGGACAAGGTCACTTAGCTGACTCCCTCCTGTCCCTGCAGGTGTCCAGGAGTGCAAGGACAACAGTGAGAAGCCCTAACAGTTGTTCATGTACCCCATCCATACACTCATTCTTCACCTGTGTATCTGGGCTTGTCCAGTTCTTAGAGTTTACCCTGGAATCAGGCACTATCTTCACAATCAAGCTTAAAGAAGCTGAAATTTACTTTTATTTTATTTAAAATAATAGCAACTCTTTCCATTTTCCAAGGAAAAGGAAGATAATAGTACTTCTGTGACTACTGGTAGTACGATACACAAAGGAAACCTTGCAAAAATGCTTTATAAAAATAGCAACATTCCCACATAACTGCAGGGTATCACAGCTTTTGTCCCAGTGAGTGTACTGTCTGCACATACAGACTTATTCTCTAACCAGTTCTAAGGAAAGAACTGTGCTTAGAGAGAAGGTACAGTAAATAGTTCTACAGAGAACTATGTATTTTCATTTCTGTGATAAAAAATTGTTTGCCAATCAGGCCCTGAAAGCCTGAAGCATGCAGGAATACAGAACAAGTGCCAAAATACAGAAGGGGTAATTGCAGAGAAGACAGGTAGAATGAAAATGCCAGTACGCAGTCCATCACTGACACTTGGTAAAGATCAAGATAAAGCTCTCACAAGAAACACTTACTATGCATAAAATAGCATTTATATAGCTATTAATAAAAAACACATTAAAAATCTTAAGAAAAAGCACTTCTAAACAAATATCATTTCCAGGGGATGAGTTAACTCACAATGAAAAGATAAACTAAAAAATCTTGAACATTTATCGCCATTTGAAACAAAAAGGTTCTCGTACAAGCACTAAGGTCTTACTTTTTTTGACCATGCACTGTTATTACAAAGCACTTCTTTACAGAATTATAAATACTCCCACCATAAAGACAGCTTCCACAAAAGAACATACAGTTATGCACCACTCGACTGCTTTAATGTGCTGGCTTGAGTTCCATAAGAACAAGGTGACTTGATGAAATCTACTGTCCAAAACATGACAGCTTCCCCCAGCAATTAATCTTACTTCTACATCTCAAATGCAGCAATCAGAAATCAGCATTAAGACACATAATGATGGAAACAGCCTCCCATTTTGGGTGTAAGTACACACCTGGATCACACAACTACTTTTGGTGTGTGAAAAGGTGACACCAATATTAAAGAATTCTCAAACGCCAGGGCTGTCTTTGCTGTAGTCATAATAGAGAAAAGGCAGTGCTAAAATGCAGCTACTAGGAGTGAACAACTGCCTAGAAATGTGAAATTCTGTTTTCAGGGTAGGCAAATAAATCTATGAAATCTTTAAGGAAGTCTCTNTTCAAACGCCAGGGCTGTCTTTGAAATCTTATGAAAATCTTATGAAATCTTTAAGGAAGTCTCTAAAATAGTGCACTTCAGCTATACATATTTCAGAGAAGACAATGGGAGTAAAATTACTAAGCTAATTGATTTTAGTGCACCATCTTCCCTACAAACCTGAAATCAATAAAACATAACAGCAAAACAGAGGAAAAAAAAGAAGACATCCAGAAACTGCTTCTGAGTATGCCTAAATAACCCACCTGCTGAACTATTTGCCATATCATACAGGTAGTATCTCTGGAGCCTGAAATTAAATGAATTCCACTGTAGTCTATTGCCAAGCAGGTCACAATATCTAGATAAAGAAAAGAAGACAAAATTGTCACATGGGTAATTAAGACTAATTTCCCACTGACTGACAATGTGGATACAATTTGTCACACTATCCTGATTTGCAGTCAGCATGAAACACTCCACTGTGATAAGGGCTGGTGACACTATTAAACAATGAAATCATCATACAGCCAAGTGTATCCACTTGACACTTCAGCTTTGCTACCTAAAAATAGCAGGCAAGCCTTATTCTGAAATGACATCCAAGCACCACTCCAATGGCTGAAAAGCCCTGCTCAAGGATTTATGTATAACCACAATTCAAGCATTCTTCTGTTCTTATGCTGCCATTCCTTTACAACTGCTACACTCGTGTGCCCAGGTGACATGGCTATATTCTGAGAACACCAAATACACATAAAGCCTTTCCCCTTCCCAACACACAGTGACTGACCCATGTGCCTGATGTGCTGTCCCAGCAGTTTGCCTTTAGTCAGGGATGTCACTCGGATGCTGTTGTCCCAGTGTCCTCCACTGAAGAGCAGCTTTGCGTCGTGGGACACTGCAAACAGCTTGGAGCTGATCTCCAGCCCGGGGGCAAAAGGGCCACTCATGCTGCGCTGCGTTCTGGAGGCAAACGAGGAGAGTTAACAGCAGCTTGGGTTCAAATCCACTACTCTGCACTTGTCTGCCTTTAAAAATCAGTAACTAATTCCAGCTACAGAAGAGGCTACACCCACGGCAAAACTCTCACTGCCACCAGTGACTGGAAGCAAGATTTCACCTTACATTTTTCTCAGCCCTTTACACAACTGGACAACTCACGTCCCTACTAAGCATTATAACATTAAAGACAAAAAGGAACATTCTAAAAACAAAAAACCCAAACTCACCACATACACCTACGTATTACTATAGCATAAGAATGTATGAAGACTATCTCAGATTCCACTACGAGTTTTTATGATTGATAATTAGAAAAAAATTAGAAGGAGCTCTAAGAATGAAGCCTGAAATGCCATTTACAAAACTCTACTAGAATGCTATTACAGATCAGAGGTAATATTACTGAACATCAGAAGATTCTTAGGTGAAAACTCAGACAGTGAATACAAGTACAACCCACTGATTTTGAACAATTACTGTATTTCATTATTTTAGATGCATTCATCTGTATCCCTCCTCAAAATTTACTTACTTAGGATTTGTCACTGTTGTATCTTTGATGAATGTAAAATAGTTGGAAATATTTTTGTCATAAGGCAGCCAACCATGAGTTCCAATAACGCAGTTCAGACTTGTTGTTACCTAAAAAAGTTTGATGAAAAAGTCGATGAAACACAGAGGTTTATTTCCTGCTTGCCCTGATGCTAACAGAGCTTGCATAAAGTACAGCAGAGGCTTCTTGAAAACCTACCACAACGGAAAGAGCACATGCAACTCTCCCCAAACAAACAAATCAATAAAAAATCCCACTCAGATGAGTTAATCCACATGTGGTACATAGAACCATATTGGAATAGACTATGTTCTACGTAGGTCAGAGAAGCTGGGGTAGGAAGGATGGGAGGAGACAAAAACTAAAAATCCCAGCCAACCAACCCCTCTCAAATACTTAATTACTAGTCAGTCACTCAGTTTAAGCTGCTGCTTCTCCTCTTCTCTGAATACTATCTGTTAATAGTAAACATAGTAACACAGGAAGTTTAACAAACATTGTCCTACAGTTCCATGTCTGAGGAAGTAACAAAGGAATCTAAATATTCAAGGTTATTTTCATTGGATATTTATGGGAAAACAACAGGAGAATTTCAGATGTGTCCAAATAACCTATGAATGCACCACATTAAGCCAAGACAATAATTTTGACATACAAAATAGCAATATTGGAAAATTCTTTCCTGCAAAACAGAGGTAATATTGCACTGGGGCCAGTGTCTAGGCCATATATACAGATGCAAACACAAAACCACAGTTCTCCTTTCATGAGGAAGGAGTATCTGCCATAGTACAAGAAGCTGTGTTAGAGCAAGAGTTAGTTTTAGGAACAGTGCAGGCCTTTGGAGTGTGCTTGCACCAGATATGGTATAGTTCAATACATGGATTGGAAAGCAGTGACAAACAATGACACCATTAATAACTCAATGCTGTAATCTTAAATCTGGGCTGCATTGCATTAGCAAATTGGTTGCTGCAGGGAAGTTGATCAAGTGGCAACTTACAATATGCCTCACTATAATTTACAGTTATGCCTCATCAGCTTTTAAATGGCATTCAACAAATCAGCCTGGCTTCTCTTTGGAAGATAAAGATTTAACTTATAACTGACATTTGTTATAGGTTAAAGGAATACATTTGAAGAGGAACAGTTAAGAAATGTTTCTCTACAAGCTGTATGAAAAATAATACACCCATTTGACTATCCGCAGTTTAAAAACAGTATTGACACATGCAACTCACCAAGATCTCTGGGCTTCCCTGAGAAATAAAGGAACGTGACTGATTCCTGGGGACAACAGCTTTGACAATGGGCACACCATCACTAATTCCCTAAGAGAAATGACATAGGTTTGATCTGATTATATTCCAAAGCTAAAGGATAAATCTAGAACCTGTAAAGAGTAAGATCCAAAGCCTCTGGAATCAGTGTCAGAGCTGTAGATCACCCTAAGGCATTGGTACACACCCATTCAGTTTGGGCAGGTAAGCTTCATCACAAACACTGCAAATGAAACCCTGACCCCAACCAGACAGCTCAACTACCAAGTTCAGTGAGCCCTCACACACCACCAGTGAGGTTTGCAGCTTTCTTGGTGTGGTGCCTAATTTAATACTCAAACAACACCCACACAAGCTGCCAGCAGATTATGGGATTCAATCTCTATGAAGCAAACTAAAAAGACAAAGCTCATTTAATTATATTTAATACACATTGCATTATAAAATGTTTTCTCTAAAGAGCAAGCAAATTTATTTTCATGTAGGTTGTGACCTTCTGTTTCAAGTACATAAGAAGCTTCAGATTAGACTTCAAACAATTTCAAGTAACACATCTACCTCTATGAAGAATGACTTCAGCTCAGTGAGGTGTTGGAAGATATTCAGAGTAGAGGTATCACTTTTGGTTAGTCTTTGCACTACCTCTTCTGCTGATAGTCTTTGTGGATGGGGCTCCTAGGAGGCAATATTTGAAGGAGTAACAAATTAGATGAGTTTATCAATTTGTTCAATGCACATGAGATACTCAGAATCTTAATGGGAAAACCATCTAAAATACCTAATATCCTTTCTTGAAGTAAATGAATTGACTTTGAAACTGGATTCTTCGGTAATGCAGCAAAGATATAATGCTGCTAAAATTACAAACCATTACTTTTTGAGAAGTCCTTGTAACTCAGTTGTATTTAACCACAGTATTTAACTCAAAGGTCTGGTTGAGAGGGAGCAAAAGAGCAGTACCTTTAACAGCTGACAGGGAGTTTGCCCAAAATTGTTTATCATCCCTTCTAAAGCCTTCCTTTCTTTCTCATCTGTTAAAGCATCCAAATCCACAGCCCCTGGATCACAACCAGAACAATGAAGAGTAGGGTTTAAAAAAAAGAAAGAAAGAACACAATCCAAACAATTTATTAAGAACCAACAGGGTCAACTAACATTCCAAAACTGAATTTACTTGCAGCATTATGATCCTTTACCCACAGAAAAAACCCCAAACAATAGACTCCATTTAAAATACAATCTGAAAACTCCACTCTGCATGCAGAATTTTAAGTGTATCTGTTAGGGCAAGAATTGCAGGCCTTTGTCTTATCAAATGAATTTAATATACTTCATTGCAAGCAACAAGTAGCCCACAAAAGCCATCCAAAAGTTAGCTTTGAAATTAACAGATTAAATTTGTCTCTAATATTAGTTGCTTTTAAACAATGTGCCTGAACTCTAAACCACAATAAACCTCCTCCCACAAATGCTTTTAAGCAAGCAAATAAGTGACAAGAAAACACAGTAACTTATAGGGAAAAAAAAGACAAGAAATTGTAACAGCCCACCTTTAAAAAAACCCATACTTTTTTTTTGATGATACATTACAAGGTTTGCTGCCATATTTCATCTCTAAATCTGCTGCCTTACCATATGCCACTGAATGGTACGCTCACAAATCAAGTGTCTTCTGCCTAATAATGAAAACTCACAATCCTGATGACAATGACAAGAGAACATACTGCTTTGTACCTTCATAAGTACAATAATAGAACACATTAAGCGCCTCCACAGCAGCTGGTCCCCTCTGCTTGTAGCCAAAAATCAAATCTATCCATTCATGAAGATGAGCAGAAACATACTCAGATTCCTAGAAGGAAAAAAAAATGGCCTTGTAAGAATAAGAGAAACACTGCTCCCATCTTGAAGATTTTATTATTTTCTGTGGAAAAGATTAAATTCCTAAATTAAGAGTATCCACAAATTAGGTATTTAGCAATGTATAAGGCAGAAGCACAAGAATATCCAGGTGTGCTATGGGCAGTAACTGCCAAGTAAGAGGGAAAATCAGAACAGTGACACAAGAGATGTGCACTTTTGAAATGCACCTGTGCAAAGGAAGGTAACCTGCCAGCTCCCTGACACCAGACAGAATCATCTTTAAATAGCAAGGGAAGCCTACTCACTGACCGCTGCATTTTATCTCCTAGGACAGCAAATGCCCAAACCATTGGTGCCAAAAATGCCCAACAGATTAAATGCTCTTTTCAGCATTTTATCAACATGCACAGAGCTTTTAACTAGAAATCCTAATGTCTAAAGTTGTAATGTTAAAGGCAACCACAACTCTAGTTTGAATGCCATCCCACTTGTTTTACATTTAAGCCACAGCAACAGTGTGCAGGTGCACTTCCTTCATGATTATGTTACACATACAAACAACATCTTACCAGAGCCTTCCTGTGTTTATAAATAAAGTCTTCTGGGGAGTGGGCCCATTTAGGCAGAACAACATCATTTACCATCTCTTTTGACATTTGAAGCTGGCCTAAGTTGAAACCTAGTGAATAATTCAGAAAAGTTTTAGAGTTGCTACAAAATATTCCAAGAACCTTGATTTCTCAATAAAGATTAAAAATCATTCTTTTCTCAATGGAACAGAAGGATATTGAAAAATTCTTAATGTAAATCCTTATTAACCCTACCACAGACATAGGAGGCTAAGTTCTGTTCTGCATGTTTATGATTTTAAATGACAACAATTATCCAAAACATCTAAATGATTTTGATGCTGAAGTCCCAAACATAAAAGTAGTATTAATGTTTTACACATCCATCTGTAAACATACCTGCATTTGCTTTACCAGGATTAAGAGTCCAAAACACTTCAATAAGGTTATTCACAAGAAGGGAGTTACTTAGAAGTTTAAATGGTGATAAAATCAAGGCTTTTAAGAAGTCTGAAGCAGCTATCATTGAAACAACGCTAAATACCTAAATGACTTCAAAGTGGGACTTGGGAGTTCCCAATTTTTCTAATTTCAAACTCTAGTAGATTGTAGCAGCACAAACATACAAATCCATTTTCAAATTGTGGAAGGATAGAGAAACAAATCACCAAACAGTAAATATGAACTAAAAAATGTCTAGGATTCTCATGTCAGAATGCAGGATACTGTCTTTTCAATCAGCATTATAATAAGTATAATTAATCCCTTTTAACTTTTGCTAAGTATTTAATCAGTATTAACTATTACTAACTTTTTCAAACATCCAAATTAGCATCTCTGATACTCTGCACTGGGTAAACAACACTATTTTTAGCCATCCTTAAGCCCACAGCCTGAATTTCAAACGATGTTTAGGCTGCTGCTTAACACAACTGGTATCTTCACTAAACAGTTTGAAGCCAGCATCATGATTAATGTCTAAAATCACACCATGAAGTTTACATAGAAAGTGTTCCTCGGCATTCACAAGTGGCTGTAACAGTTCTTTTCTGAAGAATATAGAAACATTTTTCTGTGAGAATATTCTTAGCTGTCAGTTTACCATTTTGATTCTCCAGGAATTCAGGAAAGTAGAAGAACTCTGGGATAAGTTCCTTGACATCATTGGGGTTGTCCATGAGTGCCTGCCAGGTGGCAGGAATAGAGTGAAATTGTCTGTCAGCACAGTCAAATCTGTGGATCAGAAAACTCAGGTTAGGCTTTGATGATTCCCTAATAAAATGTAAAAATTCCCTAGTAAAATGACAAGGAAGAAGCAGGAAGGGGCTGCTTATATTTGCTCAGCATACCTGCCACTCTGAAGCTGGATATGAAGTGTTGTGAAAGGCTCTACCCGAATGAGGTAATGCATGACACCAGCAGCATTTGAGTAATGTGTCCCATAGTGAAATTTGTCAATGATCCCAAGAGGATCCTCAAAATTCTCATATCTAAAAAAAGAAATCTTTATAAATAAAACAGAGCATTATAGTTACATGTGGATTATGCTTATTCCAGGCAAAGATTCAAAAGCAATGCCCACAGCAATCTATAAGAGAAAAATACATTGAGTTCCATCAAACACGGAGACTCCAAATCTTACTTGGAAAGTCTCTCAGAAAAAGACTGCTGAAAGATAATAATGTTCACTAGTTGAAGCCTTGGCATGCCTGTTATATTCTTCCCATGGCATTTGCTATCAGCTGTCAGATACCAGACAAAGGGCAGACAGGACTGATGACTTTACACAACAGACCAACACACCCCACATCACTACAATGAATATTTACTCATGAATACGATTGTGATGGTTTGCTGCAAGATTTAGAAAATACATTTGATTGTATTTGATTGTGCTAAAATGGGAAGAGCGATTCTTCACACTCATGCCCATTTCCTTTTCTACTGGCAAACTCACTCTACCATGCCACCATCTGGCTGATACATTCCTCAGCCTCAAAAAGGCTGCTAAGAGAAATTCTAGTTAAACATACTTCTAGAGAACCCATTTCATTACAGTCAGGATAGAGCCTAGTCATTCAAAGGAAATTCTCCATGTTCCAAGTTTTCAGAAGATTTTGGAAGGGCATACTCACTCCCCAGACTATCAAACAAGGAAAGCTCACGGCACTGCCGTGTGGGTGTAAATACTTGTCACTGGTACCTACAGAGGACTTGCTGAAAGTCACTTGAGATGTATTTTATTTTGCAGATAATAATCTATGCTTGAAAAAAAGAGGAAGCACAGATCCAGGATCAGTGCTACCTCAGCACAGACAGCTCAGCTCAGCAGCATGATTTCACATGCCTTATCTTGAAGCAGGCATGGGACACGTTATGTCTTTTCAAGCTGCTGGGCCATTGAATTATTTCTACACTCTCAGTTTTTCATCTCCACACGGCTGAGAAACAACTGAAAATATAAAACAGTAAGTTCTGTCCTTTCACTGCCATATAACTGAGTGCCATATAATACAGCCTGAACGGAGCAGGAACAACAAACCAACCACATTTGGAAATGCATCTGTTATGTCACAAAACCAGCTTCAAAAATTTCACTGTCACAACTTTATTTTTTAAATGTGTTATTAGACTGGAGGCTCAGAAAAAACAAAGAAATATAACCAAGTGTTCAAATACGTACTTCTCTCTCACAGTCTTAGCATTCTTCTCATTTACCACACCTATGGGTTTGGACAGGTCCCTAAATACTGCAGGATTATTCAAGTCCAGTTCTTCTGAGGTGTAATCTCGTAAAATCCAGGGAAACTTAAAAAAAAAGTAAATCAAACACCAGATAGAGATTAAAAATACATCTTTCAAGACAGAAAAAAATATGTAACCTTCGGCAAAAATTTTAAAATTAACTTTTTAATTACCACGGGATATTGAGCAAGGTCATTGTAAGTTCGTCCTGCCATGGTGTTCAGCTGAATAAGGTAGTCAAAGTTGGATATTTCTCTATTCACCCATTTCTGAAAGACAAAGATAAAATGGAATTCACTATATCAAAGATACAATGATTGCAAATTACATCTTTTGTCAATATCTATCTGCCAGAGGATAGCACTGGCAAGTGAAAAGCACAAGACCACAAAAATTGTATGCAAGTCCAGATTCAATTTCTCATAATATAGTTTCTTTTCCCTTTGATTCAGTGATTAGTGCTATCTACATCTCATTGAAATCGGGTCTTGATTGGTGACAGTACTGTTTCAAATACAGAGCAGCAGACAATGAGCAGCCTTGGTAAAAAGGAAAAGAAAAATAGGAAATAAGGGAAACAAAAAGAAGGCAAGTATGCAGGTACTGATAAAAAGGAGAACAGAAGTCTGAAATCCATTAGAGTGCTAAGATCAAAACTTATTTATAAATTATTCTCCTATTGGTTAACAGTACAAGCTAACCATTTGTACACCAAATTGTCTGTGCACCTTTGTTTGCTCCATTATTATATTCTAAACCCAAGAACAGACACAGCTGTGTGTCTTGACAGATGATATTTTCTCTGTGTAAATATACAACTCAGTCGTTTGTATTGTTAGGAAAACAAAGAACAATCAAAATATTTTCAATATTTTAAAGTTATTTGAAAAGCTTCCTCCCTCAAAGAAAACCATTTTGGCATAAAGAGATGGAAGATAAAAATATATTTACTATATTTAAAATTTTATCTGTGTTTATGATAATACAGACATTTTGATATTTTCCTTTTTTCCCAATCTTACTAATTCCCACCTAATCTTCATGTGGGTTTTGTTGAAAGCTCCATCATGAAAAGTTAGCAGGGAAAATTATTTGCACATCTAGTGAAAGAAGTTTTAAAACAGCACTCAAGTTCATAGACTAAAACCAGAAGCAAATCTGCCACACATTTTATATTCATGCTAAAATGCCTATCAATCACATCAACAGAGCCTGGCTATACCCATTTACCTGACTGCAAACACAAACCAAACCATCCTAAAAATATGCATGTGAAAAGTTCAGGGCTAGGCTGAGGGTACAGAAGTTGGCAGCTGCCATCTGAGCACTGGAGGACTCCTTCAGAAAGCAGAGGAATTCTTTAGATCATTTAGCTGAGGTTTCATACCTGCATCAAACCTGACGCTTTGAAAAGTTCCTGTGGAGATCTGGTCCCAGAAATGTTTGGAGAACGCAGTGACAGTATCCGACTGTATACTTTGTTTCGTACCTGTTAGAAAACAGCACTAATAAAACAACACTCTGGAGACTGGAGCTGATAATTAAGCAACTTATCTGCTAATTAAAATGTGAAATAAATAGGACACAGTTACACTTTCAAGTACTTCGATCTCTTGCTGTTTAAAACACATGGAGATGGATGGATGTGACATCCTTCATACCAAAACCAAACCACTCAATGTTTTCTAAGAGATGTTCATAAACTGGCCTACTAGTATATAACTCACCCTAAGTTCTGAAATTCATCTTAGTCCCTCATAAAAAGAATCACTGTTATTACCCAGAGAGGAAAAAAGTTCACTAATCCTTAACCCTGGAATATCAATAATTTCCAATGTTGTTGTAAAAAAGAAAGCCTCCTTGGATTTGTAATTAATTTGTTCAATCTTTAAAGAGGTGGGCTCCAAAACATTTCAATTACTACTGATGTGATTTTACTTAAATAATTATTATATATGATAGAGAGAGGAAATAGGAGGATCTTGTTTTATCTGTCTTCCCACAACTAATCAGTTTCTAGATGCCAGACTGCAGTCTGGTTTGCCATGATGACTATGTAAAGCAAACCTTTTGCTATCAGTGTTACAGTATTAACTAAGGCACCAGACTCAGACACAACCACTGATCTTAAGCTTGTGGTTATTATATAATCCATAAAATTCAGGAAACCCATACCTCCTTATTGAAATTGAGGAAGTAGTTGGTTTGATCCGTAAGGAAGATCTCCAACGCTGACCTCCTCAGGTTGTACCGGCGCAAATGGATCTCTCGAATTTGAGAAAGGTGCCATTTGAAATCAAAACCTACCCCTAGGAGGAACACTGGTTATTGAGTTGGAATGCATATGGAAAAAATCCCTTTTCATATAGACACAGTTCCAATCACCTCAGAGTTAGTCCTAGAAAAGGTGAGTCTTATAGCTGACTTGATTGACCATTTTGCTAGGAAAATATTAACTTCAGATATTGTTGTGCTGAAAGAAATGGAACACGAAATATCTGATGGAATGTGGAATTTGCTTTTGCTTTCTGATTAAAGACATATTGTAAATGCATTCTGCTGACAAAAAGTATGAACCAAACCCTTTTGCTTTCTTAAACAGGCTCGAAGATTTCCCAGAGGCTGAACATTTTGGTATACTGATTTGGAAAATTTTACTATTATTTGTCCAACATTTCACTTCAGTGTTTTCATCACCAGCTGTGTGTGTTCTCTTGAAGTTCCCTAAATTAATTTAGATTATTAATGCTTACATACTACTACTTTTTAATCAATGCCTGAGTAAAACATTACTCATCAGGGAGAACAGAGATGCCATTTACAAAGCAAATTCAAGGTAGTAACTTTTTTTTAGTCAGCAGGTTTTTTAGTAAGTTATTTTTAAGAAATACTAAGAATAGTTCATCAATTTACCAGCTAAAAAAATACAGTTCCAGATTCTTGATTCTGAAGGGATCAGTCAGCCACTAACCATCAAGTGCAATATTAATTTTAAGCAACGAACAGTCTCTTTACAATTACTTTGGCACTCGTTTTCAAAACTTAAACTCAGCCTACTAAAAGCAGAATGCTGAATTCCACTGAAAATAAAGCAATATTGATCATGCTTACCTTCTTCTTTCTCAATGCTACCATCAAAGAAATAGATGTGCTGGGTAGTGACCTCCAGCCTGCCTGGTATCACATCAATTATTGTAATGAGTTCACAGTCTTCAGACAATATTAGCTTTTCTTTCTGACTTTCCTCATCCTTCTCATCCCTGCAAAAACACCATTAAGTGTTACAGGGTTGGGTAGATTATACTATTGCTCAGGTCCTTAGTAAGAGCACAGTACAGAAAAGAATTGAATTTGAATGGCATTACAACTACAACATAAACAATTATATAAAGCTGCTTTCATCAGCAGTCTGGGTGTTTCAGACTAGACCACAAGCATCATTTCACAGCATCGCTCTTCAGCCTTGATATTTTGGTCTCAGGCACTGACTTGACTTCTCAAGTCCTTCTCAAAGGACTTGAATTCATCTGAAGTATGAAAACATCAGGCTGCATTTCTCTTTCTTGTCTAATTGTTAAGTGCTTAAGTTCTCTGCCCCAGAGCAGAGCTGAGTTACAGTTCACATGACTAAAACTATCTTCAGGGTTATTTTGCTATAATCTACAGCAAGCATTTAATAACCTTTAAAGTACAAAATGTATCAGTACCACTCAGAGTACCAACTCTACTGGACTTAACAGCACAGACACACAGATGCATGCACAACATGACACCTCCAATTACTGAAGCAAAGCATTTGCTATCCTCCCTCAACTCCCCTCTCCCTGCTCTCCCCTCTCCTGCCCTGTTTTTTGCTTGCAGTCACACAAGTGACATGAAGGAAGCACAGCAGGCCTTCCCTCTGGAATGCTCTTAAACACAAGGCACTCTCCAGCACTTAAATGCCAACCACACAAATTTTCATGCTATGCAGCTGACAGTGGAGTGAATGACCATGGCAACGAG
Source organism: Polioptila caerulea (assembly GCA_013397295.1). Classification (NCBI taxonomy): domain Eukaryota; kingdom Metazoa; phylum Chordata; class Aves; order Passeriformes; family Certhiidae; genus Polioptila; species Polioptila caerulea. The sequence continues at coordinate 976,357 of VYXF01007245.1, forward strand.
GCAGTTCCAGTCTGGTCCATGTCCTTACAGGACAGATTGCCTCCTCAGAATTACAGCCAATATACAAAATAAGAAAGCCTCAACAATTCTGTAGCTTCAGTCCACCAGTGAGCAGGGAATCACGAATGGATTCTCACAAACATCTGCTCTGCCTTCATTTCCCAGGGGCTTTTCTTTGTCTCAGTGGTGACAAGGTAAATCCAACAGTAACTTTGCTGATCAAAACTGCCCTGGATTGAATTTTTAAAGGCCAGACAAAGCAAGAGAGAAACTTTGGATGCTATTCAATTCTCAAAGTTGTTTCTTCCACCTTATCCCTAGCACAGAAACAAATTACAATTGTTTATCTTGTTCTACTTACAAATTGGAACTGGCTGCTGTGTCTTCTTCTGGTAGTTCCAGAACATCATCTTCCAAGTCACTCACTTTCACCTGCTTCACCACCTCCAGAAGCAGAGACTCACTAGAGGGCTGTGTCTGGTGCACACCTAGCATAAACAGACATAACAGCTCAGAACTTTTCCTGCTACAATACTTTTGGCAATCTTACCTACTAAGCCTATCTTCTACAGCTGAATATTGGTTTTAACTGAGTAAAATGTAACCAGGCTTCTCAAATATTTCTGTGGTTAAGCAGAACACTAAAAATCGTCCTTGAGCTACACCAAAAATTATTGAAGTAGAAAGGGAACACAACACTAAAGAAAAATTTAACTTGAATTCTGATGCGGACACTTAAAATAAAATATTTTGTAATGTTTTTCCAGACATTGCTAAAGCATGCAGATTTAACAGAAATGCACTGCATTTGCTTTTTGGTTATGTGAGTTTACAAAAGTCTTTTGTTTTTTTGATTTCTTTTTTTGCTCAAGCCTTGATGACCAATACAGCAAACTTATCAGATACACCCCTGACTCAGCTGTTTGGCACACTTCTGAAAAAAAGCACTTCATACCCACACATTTTAGTCACAAATTCTAAAAGGCTTTGAACAAAGACTCTGATCTCTTTGGTTCTTTCTTGAAGAAATCATCTCACAAAAGAAAGTTGCATGGCTTCTTATTTTAAAACAAAGGAGTTAACTTTTATTTATCGTGCAACAAAACCACACTTTTCAATGAACCAGGGCAAAAGAATTCTACTCAGTAGGAAGATGCTGTTTCGGGTCGAAGAACCACTCTCATATTATAGATTTTATTACAGATGAAATAAAGAAAAATTAAGATTTAATTATCTAGCATATACTGCTTATTAAACACAAAGAGGAAAGTGGGTATCTTTCTTTGGTAAGAACTCAAGTGAGATAGCAAATACAACTTTACCTAAATTATCTCTCAGGTCACTAGCATCCTGATGAGAGTTGAAGTTGTAATTCTGCACTAGTTTTAGTCTCATACGTGAAAAATTTTCCACATTTGAAAGTTTCCAGTGAACAGGACGCTGTTTCCTAGGAAAACAAGAATATTCATCAAAACAATCTGAACAAAGACCTACAGGAATGAACTAATTACAAAAGAGTGCATATTTAGAAAAATACTGGTCATCCACTCGCCCATTGTAAAAAATAAAAGATTAAAATGCAGTTTATTGTTTTTGTTTCACATTGCAGCTCTGATCATCACTATTATGTAAACAGTACTTATTTTCAGAGAATTAGCCAGGTTGGAAGAGACATTCAAGATCAAGTCCAACTGACAACCTACCACCACAATCACCCCAAAATTAGTTTCTAGTTAGAACCTTCCCTGACACAACTTGAGGCCACATTCTCTTGTCCTGTCACTCGAGCCTGTACATCTCAAGCACGGTCACTGCAATCTCACCTGGCTTTAACCACATCAGAGTCAAAATAGAGCAAATTCCTTTGAAGTATCACACCCAGCTTAGCGAGTGCAGTCTCACCTTTCAGCCCACGGCCCACGCTCAGAGAACAAGTAAAGCTGGGCTGCTCTCCACTGTCTCAGCGTGGCTGTGTGCTGGCTGCTCAGCTGTTTTAGCATGCTGTTGTACCGCAGATTTTCCTGCCGAGCCTTTCTGCTGAACGGCTCCACAAAGTGCTCCTGAAAGACCATTGCAGATACATCCAGCACTGAATTGACTCTGACCTTGGAAAACAGCTTTCCAAGAATTTTCATCAAACAAGGAGAAACAGAAAAGGTTTAGTGATCAAACATTCTGAAATTTTAAGCTAATACTTAGGAGAGAAATTTTAAAAAGCTCAGACCTAGAAGAAATAGTATCAGACTTTGACTTTAAGACATGAAGAAAGCATTATCAATGCTGAATCCACAGTAAAGAAATTTTTTGTTGTCAGAAAAGCAGTCAGTACTAGAAATTCTACTATAATAGGTAGGATTTTTCTTTAATTCTGGTATTCTAAAATGTGACTAATTGTATTTTTCCTCTAGCTATTTGAATAAAATAGACCTACAAGTTTTGTTATTAAGAAAGCAAAGATACATGTAACTTCACTATGGTATTTCCTGTAATTGCCAGTTAGTTCTAATGCTCAAACTCAATCTGGATCTTATCTAGAAAGGTCAGTTTAGATGCAATTTTTCCACACATTAAATAAGAACTGTTCACAGTTTTAAATGTTTTAATTGTATTGAAATAGAGTTAAAGAAAAAAACCCAAACAGCTCATAAAGGAAAACAGGTTTTAATAATTCAAAACACAAATCAGAGTAAAAGTGGATGCAGCTTATGGCTGAGCATATTTCTACCTTGCTGTACAAAAGGAAGGTCTACAGTACAGAACTAACTTTGATTGCACATAAGACTCTTAACAGACAGAGCAGAATTAGAAAGCATATCCTGGAAGTATGTATAGTCCCACTGCCCATAAAATCTTAATACAATTCATCTGTTTAAAATTACTTGAACTGGATCATCCTGGAATTCATTTTCTCCATCTTTCAGCAGACAACTCTTGAGAGAGCTCATTTAAGAGAACCTGGCACTCACTCAAATCCTTACCTGAAATTTAAGCTTACTTTCTCCTCTTTCCCGGTCTCGCTTGTGCATGTTCACCATAAATGCTTCATAACAATCTTTCCAATAAAGTGCCATCTGCTCATTATCATGTCTGAATGAGTTCTCTTCATATTGCTTCATATTTGGAATAATCTGGTTCCACCAAAGCAAAATAAAAAGTAGCATATGATTTCTGAATGGGTTCCTCTGTTTTCATGTCCGAAAAGAGGGAGGAAATGATACAAAAAGAATTTATTACTTACATATTTGTCAATATAAACTTGCCACTCTTCAGATCTGCAGTATTCTTGGAAGTCCTCAAAGAAAGACGGGCTGCCATTGGTAGGAGGCAATGAAGGAAGGTGCAGGTTCATAAAGAGAAGTTCATAAATCTTGGACACCAATGTCCGAACAAGGGGAATCAGAAATGAGTAAGTTTCTGTCTTCTCCTCAATTGACCTACTCAAAATGCCTTCCAACTTCCCCAGGAGGTAGCATGCTTCAGGCTGGCTCTCAATTACTTTGGTCTGAAGGAGAGTGTTTAGTTTGGCTGCTGCCATAGCACAGACCTACAAAAACAAACAGCAAAAAATGAATGTGATCCTCCTTGAGCACCCACCTTCTTCCTGCCACTCCTGCCTGCATATTCCCATCCTCAAACAGAAGCCCTCTACCTCTTCCTTGTGCTCTGGAGGTGCACATTGACAGGATTGTAGAGTACACCTGCAGAAGGTAAGAACCACTAAAACATCTTCCCAACAGAAGGACGAGGGACTGCCACAGCTCTGCTCACTGGTATGAGCAGCTCTCCCATAAAGCACAACAGTTACATCAAATGTGCCCTTAACACTCAATTACCACTTGCAATAATTTGCCACAAACCTGTAAGTTGTCTTGTGCAATGAATCCAAGGAGCAGCTGGACTTGCACCTGTGAAAGCCTAATTGCTTCTAGGCCAGCAGAGTACCAGACTGACAGGCTATCCATGAGAGTCACTAGCTCTTCCAAGAGCTGTTACAGAAACAGAAAATTTGCATAGAATTAAAATAAATAAAATCAATTGAAATAATTGTGTCTAGCTGGAGACACAATAATTTCAAAGAGCTGAAGAAGAGGCTGTGTTCATGTTTGTAACTTAACCAAACCCAAAAAATCAGCCCAGAACACAGCTGTTAAACCAGTAATTTAACAAAATTCTTGACAACAAAAATCTACCTAGTCCATTACATAAAGTCAAGTATCTACCCCAAATAAAGCATATATATATATGTGTGTGCTGGGAGAGAGAGAATATATATGCTTATTGTTTTTCCTATAAATTAACTCCAAGAAATGCCATATCCTCAGAAAATTTAGAAGACTCCACTGCAGGAGGCACTTCTTTCTGTCAGTATTTAGGTAGCAAAAGTGATCCAAGCCTTGTGAAAGGTGGGTATTCCCAAAGCAAACAGCACATTTCGCTATCCAGATGTGCTTGTTTAAAACTAATACACCATGATATGTTCTCTAACAGATTACTCAAATTCTGACTGAAATACCCCATTTAGGATATTACAGTGCTTTAAACTCTCCCTGGGCACAGTGGAAGATAATTTATGAAAGTACTGTTATTTTCAATTCAGAGTTGGCAGGAAGCACAACTCTCATCACTCCAAAGTTCAGCTCTCATTTCTAATTAGGTTTCCCAACAGAAGGCAAAGCTTTTAACAAGAAGAAACTTTCTTAAAACAAGCAATTTAAAGCTTTAAGCTATGTTTAATTATAAGCAGGCATTTTAGAGAACAGCATAGGAATTACTGTGATAATGACTCTTGATATTACACTTTTTTCTTAAAGAAAGTAGTCTTAAAAATATTTTTAAGGATTTCTAATGAGATGATGGTTTCCATATAATCTCTCTCCCCTTTTGCTTAGAAAAATTGAAAAGCAATGACAACTCAGACTGTGAAGGAAGCATGACCAGTGCCAGAGATTACATAAATGTTGAGATAAATTATATGCGTTGAAACTCCAATATGGGTCAAAACCCAGAAGTGACATTTCCCAACTTGCAACCAAGAGCAGAGTTCTGGCTGGTCTTTCATTCAGGATGCTCAGAGAGTCATAAATGCTGATAAACAGTGCAAAATCTGCTTAGGCTACAACTGTTGCTGTTTCATTAGCTTTTACATTTTCTAAATATTTCTCCAGTCCGAAGAAACCTGGATTCTGAGTAAAAAGTACCACTTACATGCCTATTTAATTTGCAAAATTAACTATACTCCTTGTGATAAATATTCACATTTTTATTCATGAAGAGGCACCCTCCATTCTACTATAAATCCTTACTCTGTAATATCTGTGATTTAGAAACATAGGACTAGAAGGGTGACAGTGTCCAAACCAACAACTTTCTTGTTACCATTTCAGCCCATATACAGTACTTCCATTATGCAGTTACTGTACCTTTTCTGTCCACAAACTTGAATTCAGTAGTCCTTCTGCCTGCAGGAAACCTTGTACAATTAGCAAGAGCTTGAAGGCATTTTCAGCATGTGTAGGGAGAGCTTTTGAGTCTCTGTTATCAGTGACTGACCATTCTAACATCTTCTCCAGCAAGCTGCAAGGAAAACAAAATCCCAAAGTAAGTATTAGATGTTCTAAATGTAAGTGGCTTTTAAAAAATCCAATTAAGTATTTAATTGAATCTCTTAGTCTGCAGTTACATAACTGCCATCTTCTTGATAAGCCAATGAGATAAAAGCGATTGAGAGACTCATGAAAACAGTGATAGTTTTAAAACCTTCTGGCCACAAGACATTCCTAAATAGATACTGGAATATATTTCTGACAGTATGTGAAGAGACAGCAGAGAAACGTACATCTTGTTGGGAAACACCCACTCCCCTTCCCAGCTTCACTCATGTCCCTCACTTCTATGCTCAAATTGTACACTCACTTGAGTTTTATTTCATCCGAAGGCCGCAGCAACTCATTAGACATCCCCAGTTTGGTGAGAGCAGAGAACACCTGTCCTCTCTCAATCCAGGCATCATCATCAGATTTTTCAATACCTTTCCACATTATACACAGTAGGATGTCTGTAAGTAACTGTATGAGTTCGCTATCACTCCCCTACAAAAGAAGTGACATATTTAAAGTCCTTCTAGTATAGAAAACTTTCAAAACATTTCTTATTCATCACAGCCCCCATGCTTTCATGTTTCAACATTTGAAACTCTGCAGCCTAAAGTCCAATTGAAAAGCTCACAAAAACACAAATATAAGAGACTGTGGCTTGCTTGTAGGACGTAAAACAAGCTGCCTTTAGCCACTCTTGATTTTTTCACAGCACATCTGCTCCAGGCCTCCTCTGGATGATAAAGGATGTTTAAATACAGAGGCAGGGAGAGTTTGCAGGCATTCCTTTTGTGATTTCTTGTGGTTAGGAGGGGAGGTTGATTTTATTCTTTTCTTTGTTTTTTTTTTAACATCAAAGCTATCCCAACTGGACAATCAAAAAAGAAGACACATTACAAAAGGAAGTACCCCTAGTCACTATAAAAGAGCCATATTGTTTGCTTTTCTGTTGGATGGTAGGAGGAACAAAAAAAAGTAATAATCATTCATCAGGGAGATGGAAAGAACAAAAAGAAATTTCCAACAGCTGGAGAAACCAGTCATAGTTACTTACTCCCTGGTTTTCAAACAGAGAAAGCTCAGCAGTGAAGCCCACTTCATTCATAACACCCAGCTCTTTGTCAGGCTGCCTGGAGAAGGGCTTTGTGCTCTCCGTGGGTGAGGGAGTGCTGGGCTGGCTGTCTGTCATCTGATTCCCAACATCAGCCAGTTCATAAGAGTCAACACTGGACAAATCCAAACTCAAATGTGAAGGATTACTGTGCCACAATTCCTCTCGGCCCTCTGAACCAAAAGACATCTCTGCTGTGGATGCATCTTCCAGCGGCATAACACAGAAATGGGCAGGGGTGTCCAGGGACTTGTTGTCTTCTAAACTCCACTGATCAAACAGACCATTAACTGATGGAAAGCTGCCAGTTTTCTCTCTCTCTGTCTTATCAGCTTGATGTTTCTGAAGCTCTTCAGTAGGAGGCTTTTTTTCCTCTTCCCTGGAGGAATCAGTCCTGTTCTCCTTAAAGCCAACCCGGACCTCTGAGTTTTCTTTCAGGAACAGTCTCACCAAAGTGTCCTGCCAGCCCAGCTGCTGAGAAATCTGTTGTGCTGCATCCAATTGGGAATGCAAAAGGTGCAAAATCTAAGGATAGAAGATGCCCCATATACCTACACATTAATTTTAGCTTGTAACTGCATCCATCTGGCTTTTCAATTAAACATTTTACAGTCTTACAACTTCTTTACTTTTGTTATAACCTTATATAAAAAGTCGTAATTGGCTAATAATAAGCAAACCAGGCACAAAGTAATTTTTCCTCAGAAAAGATATATATTTGAGGAAAAAGAAGAAAAAAAGTAAAAAATTCTCAGTAGGGAAGAAAAGAAGCTATCAAAGCATATCAGTAAGTTGCCATATTTCAGCAACTCTTCTGCAACAATTCCTTCAAAAGCCAGTTATCCCAATAAATAATTCCCATAGTCTAAAAATAAATTCTCAAACAGAAAATATGCTTGATTAGAAACTATTAAATAGAAAAATAAATAAAACTGCAGTATTAGTAGTTTACTGGTAGTGTACATTATAACATCACTTCTTCATTTTGGGAAACCTTAATAGACTATATGGTGTCTTACAGCTACATTCAGTACCAATTCCAGTGATACAAGCTTTGAGAAAACTCAGTAATTCAAGGAGTCTACTACCTCAAACCTGTAGAAAATACAAGCTATTTGAGAATCATGATAGATGCTTCACTTTCTGTTTTGGCTTTTAAAAGTACTTGAGTACATAAAATTCAACAGTAAGTGACAGATGGGTTTAATTTTCAAAATAAATCATAATAATTTAGTTATCACACTGTACAGTTTATAGGCTTGTAGGCCAGTATTCCACTTCTAAAGAAGACAACTAACCTTTCTACAGATAATCACTCTCATGTTTACATCTGATCTATGAGCCAGATACACTACAGCTAGGAGATCTTTATAATTCACAGCAGGATCTGTAGGGAAGAAAGAAAAAAACCACCATAAACAACATGACACAAGAGAATGCAACAGATAAATATTTAAAAATTGCCTTGGAAGCTATTACTGCTTCACCCAGGGATAGTAGAAGGAACCAGCTTCAGGGAACTAAGAATATGTTAGCTGAGACTAAGGGGAACTTTGAACAGAACAGCTCTTCAAGTACCACCTCTGGCTTTCCTCAACACAAACCAGGTATGTTTGCCTCTGAGCAGCAGAAGGGTACTATTGTCAGACATAGCACTTGGCAATTACCTGCATACAGAACTTGGTTAAGAAGGTTTTTAATAAGAGAAACAGTAACTGGGGATTCATTCAGAAGGAGTCCCAGCCCAGAGTACCCCACTTCTCTGAGCCTCATACGGTGCTTGCTCCGTTCATAAACTTTGGTACATTTCAGCATCTCTTCCACAATCTGTAAGGAAAAGAAGACACAAATGCAAATTGAATACAAAAAGCATCCAGATCTCTCAAACTTGTCTATGATATAACATGCTGGGCCACGGCTTTTCAAGTTTATTTGGTAAACTAACTCAAACAACATGGATGGTTTTTTTTAAAGATCCCAATACTTTATTTTAAGAGAACTCTAATTCCTTTGTGACAATGCCATCTAGCTAATGTAAGAGAAAAGAAAAAAGCGAACTTAGATGATTAGTATCTTTGTAATTACATGCACTCCTGCCAGACCAATGAAAAACACAAATTTACATTCAACTGATTAATTCAGGAACATATCATTCAATTCATTACCTTGAACACAAGTTCTCTAAGCCTGTCAGAATATCTTTGATGCAGTAACAGAGCATAAAGAATATCAGCATTCCCTGGTTCAAAGAGCAATAAAAAAAGCTGGTCTGGAGTTGGACTGGAATGAAGTAGGCTGAAGAGAACATCCAAAATTCCGCAGAGCTACAAAATTAAGACAACCAAATTAATCCCCAGTTCATTCAGATTTCAAGCTTTGTTTTAGGAAAATTTTCTTGGGTTTTACCTTTGCTGGTTAATAGACATTTTGTTGCTCAGTATTACTGCATTTAAATGACTTTAAATATATATTTTTCTCTCTATAGAAGCAGAGACACAAAGCAAATTCAAGTGCTGCTGATGCTACAAAACAGAACTACACGATCACAACTCCTGGTCAGCTGAAGGTCAATTCATTTGGTTTTGTAAACTAGGATAATTTTTCTAATGGCACATCCTTACCTACATCTGAACAGAACCATGCATCAGTTAACATTTTGCTTGTGGTCATTTTCTTCTTTGTTTGCCCTTCTCTTAAGTACACAAGGCAAGATTTCTAAATGCCAAGAAGCAAAACCAAAACATGTCCAGTTTAAACTATTAATTCATGCCATGTTGCATACCTGCTCCTCGTCACTGGTGGCAGCTATGTACCCTACAATGCTCTGAATTTCTTCATGTGTTCCACCTTTGCTCAGGAAATATTTGATCAGTCCGTACAGGGATGTCCGTATGGTTCTCAGGTCATCAGGAGCCAAATCACTGTCTTTACAACCATTCCTGTAAGCCAACAGACCAGAAGTTAAGCAACTAAGGAAGTTCTTCATGGCTCATTAAGAGCCATTTGATGGTGCCAGTTTGGTAATTTTTCATCTACCATCATGAACAAGTTTTCAATTTATAGTGAACTCAAGCAACTGAATAATAATAAGCAGATCAGACTTTGCAAGTCTATAAAGCCCTGAAATGTAGACTTGCAATGATCTGGATATAGGTCAGGACTGCAAGTTCCCACCTCCCACAGGAAACAGTGAAGTCTCTAGCCAATCTGTCTCAAGCACATAATTACATTCACAAGCACATATAAATCATTACATCACAAGCACTGAAAGGTAAAAATTTTAATTTCTAAAGAAGTTCTACTTCAAATTCTACAAGCATTTAAAAGAACCTAAAATGCTAAACTTTTTATAATGATAATGATCTACAACCTAATTTAGACTGTTGAACACAAGTCCTACAATTTTGTAGTTTTAATCACTTTTACAAGCACTCCTAGTGTCACTAACAAACTTTACATAATCTTGGCATAAAAATTCAAGGCAAGGAAAAGTAGTAAGTCAAATGAGGAAAAAAATTATTGCTATTTTGTAAATTAAATCAACAACCAAAATCCAACCTGCGGGTTTCATTTCTTAATTTTCTCATTACAATGATGGCAAAAAACCCCAAGAGCCACACACAATAAATGAGGAGTCAGATGTAGTGAAACTCATACCCATAATAAATCCTGAGCGTGTCTAGAAGAAACTGCACACCATACTTTTTTCTGAAAAGTCTTCTACTGTCTTTGATGATTGTAGAAAGATACTGTATATGTCCTACAACATAAAGTTTTCTTTTAGAACCAAGATAAAGATTTGTGTCATGTGAAGAGCCCTGTGTCTTCACACAGTTGCCTGAGGGCAAGAGCTCACCGATTCTGAAGGGAAAGTCACCACTGTTCCAGATGCTGAAGTCAAAAAGTAAGTGGTGATACATCTGTTGCAAAAGCTGCATGTTTTTTTCTACTGAGACTTGTTCTATCAACAACTGTACAGCCATCAGGACATTCACATCCATTAAAATCCTTGGCACCTTGCAAAATAACAACAGGTGTTAGCACTCAAAATACTGAATGTTCTAATAAAATTTCATTTTAAAAAATGAAAGTTTAAGTTTCTTTTATCTTCTACAGAAATGTCTGCTCCATTAAAGCAATACAATAAAGACAAAAGTGGTCTTATTTGAATAACCAAATAAGACAGTATCTACACCAAAAAAAGCAGAACATGAAAAAAAAAAAAAGAAACTTATTTCACTATGCAGATAAAGACCAACTTCTCTGAAAGCAACCTTTTTGCTTTCAGAAACACAAGAAAGAAAATACTTACAAAGAAGGCCTTCAAAGACCTCAGCATGCTGGCTATACTTCAAAATAATCAGGACCTCATGCACAAAATTCAATACTAAAGGATGTTTCACAAGGTTGCTCACCTTCTGTAACAAGGCTCCTAGGGTGGCAACTCCATGGGAGTGAATGAGATTTTCTTGATTAACATGATGTCCCTGAATAAAGTGTTTTATCATCAAGATGAAAGTTGCAACTATGTTCTTCTCTAGACGTGCTTCTGCAGAACAGAACAACAGTAGCAAAAGTCTTATGGTTTATCATTGGATCACTGCATAAAAATAGAGGGGAAAAAGTAAAATCAAGTGTTTATATTCTTCACTATTTCCTGAACTTCTCCATTCCTGTTCCTTAGCTGTAGACTGTCTTTAGATTTTTTTCCTGAGCAGAATCATAGTCATTCCATGCCTCTCCAGAACAAGTGATCCCAGTCCTGATTTCACTTGCTCCATCCATGGTTGTAGGTTACAAACTTCTTTGTTACAATCTTTCGAATATGCTGCAGTTATTTTCCCTCTATAGTTGAAAACTGACACTTTCTAGCCATAGTATGCAAAAAAATTTGAGACAGAGAGACGAAGATCTATTTTTTTACTTTACTCCACCATTTCTTCTTTGAAACAAACAAAAAAAAAGTAATGTTTTCCCTTGCAAGGTCTGATTTCACAGTGGTTTTTGTTAAGGTCAAAGTTAATTCTCAGTATTGGCAAAGTTTTTAAAAAATCTATTCTTAAAGCATCTTTCAGTTTCTTTTTATTTTAATCCAAAATGTGACTATGTGTGGAAGAGGTAGGAGCCTGAGTATTTTATTAAGAAAATATAAGTTTGGCTAAAGGCTAAACAGCACAGTTCTGATGCTGCTGTCCCATGGGGCCGTGTGACCCAGCACTCAAGCTGTAAGAAAGCTGCTCCTGTTGTTACCAGCAGGTTTTACATCAAATATAATTTCTCAAAATAATCAGAACAGAAATTAAAACCAAGTCATGCCTTGGCACCCATAACAGTAAATCATGAAAAGAAAAATAATGCTATTAAATATATCTGTAATTGCAATATGTTATATTATTTTTTATATAGTGCTGGACTCCTGGTATTCAGTATCCATGTGGAGTATTTAGGAACAGAAAGAGCCTTTCAGCTTTAAATAGATGCTCTGCAAAATCCAGCACAAAACAAACAGCCTTCTGTCATTCGAAAAAGCACTTGTAAAATCAAGCACAGACTGAATGTGACTTCAGCTTCACTTTCCTACCTGATGCCTTTGGGGATGAAAACACCACCCAGTCACCCTCTACAGGAGTAACTAGTTCTGGAGGCAGAGTTTCTCCTTCAGACTTCTCAGATTTCTGTCCACCAAGAAAGCTGATCTGCTCCAGCAATGGAAACAGCACATTTATTCCACCAATACAGTTGATCATATCCTGAATCAAGAGAAAAGGCAGGAAAAACACCACCATAAATAAAATTCCTTCAACTGTAGCAAAAATTTACTCCCATACAGGAGTACTCACAAACCAATCAGAATGTCTCACAGGCCACTTACACATGGGCCACCCTGTCAGCTCTTGTTCTGAAATTACATTTTTTACATTTCCTTCCTCCTCCCCCCACACAAACACTGGAAACTGAAGAATACAAAAATTACAAAGAATCTCCTGCTAATCATATTTGAAAATCAGGAAAAACATTTCTCTGATTTCTAAGTTACTTGCAATAAGCAGTAAGAGAAGACGATAAGATTATACACATCCCTGCTTTAATCATCTTCCTGCAAGATTTGAACTTCAGGCAGTTAAAAAAAGTAGAGTTTTATTTTGTTTTTTAAAATAACTCTACACTTACAGAAATTCTAAGCCTCTCCTTAAATTTAAAGTCTCCTAAGTCCCCTTTTCCCCCCTCCTTCTCACAAGCAGAGATAGCACAAGATAGTCCCTGGAGGTGTTTAAGGACAGACTGAATGTGGCACTTAGTGCCACAGTCTAGTTAACAAGATTGTGTTTGGTCACAGGACTTGACCCCAGAAGACATTTCCAATTTAATTGATTCTGGATTCTGTAATTCAAACAATGCTTCTTGTGCTAAGATACAATATACTCAAACCACTAGATTTCTAGAAGTGATTCACAACCACTTCCAACCAATTCAAAATCAGGGTCTTAAGCAAGCTACTCAGAGACACCCACTCATTTTTCCCAGTTTAGTCCTGAGACAAACACTGTGCAGAACAAGCACCCATTACTGGGCAAAGAGGACAAATTGAAGTATTTTAGCACTATTCATATCATAACAAAATCAACTAACAAGTGTCTGAATTTTCTCAACATTAGTCTCAGCAAGTGATTGTAGAGATATGCACCGTGGATGTGCAGTGTAGCTGCAACAGTACTTCCTTATTAATTAGTCTGCCAGTACCATCAATTGTTCACTGTTCTTGCAAAAAAAAAAAAAAAAAAAAAAAAAGGCAGATCTTATTTATTGTTCATACATTTTCCTCAAGATCAAAAAAACGTGTTATTCTACTGACAAGTCACAAGTGTTAATTAAACCCTACTAATCTTAATCCAACTCACAGTTTATGACAGCAAGAAAACCATGACAGAATTCCCTCAAGATGACAAAATGCTCTTGATACACAACATGCATTCAACATTATTATAAAGAATAGTCAAGTACCGCAAAATATCTTCATGTACTGTGACAGTAAAAGTGGCCCTTCTAAGTTCTCAATAAATGTAATGTGAATGCAACACTACTCCAGCTACAGTGTTAGGCCATGAATTCTCAGTATAAGAAAATGCTGCATCTGTTAAATATAATTTGCATTATGATAATAACTTCCAGCATTCCAGAAGCTGGATGAACACACACATCCCACTGTCATTTTTACATCAGGTTCTGTCTCTTTACAACACATTTACCTTGATGTCCCAATTCACTACTTTGTTTCCAGTTAGTCTTCCATGTAAAAGATTTGCAGACAGATCAAGGCAAATTGGTTTTCTGCAGGCCTGTTAAACAAATAAAGAAGCCATGATAGCATCTAGGAAACAAGCAACAGATGTTTGTACATAAGATTTTGTACCAGTGTGTTGATATTAAAGTATTTAAACATGGAACTCCTAGAATATAACATATGCCATTTCAGATTTGACATTCTCTATGGCAGAAGATAATTCCATCCTTTTGCCAAACTGGCTATGTCTGCACAGATGACAGTTTAAGAAAGCCCTCACTGCTCCTTACCTTCCCTTAAAAAACACAGAGCAAACACAAAGTTATGCACACTGTGTAATCAAACAGAAATTACATCCTGTTTCATACCTTTGGTGTATAATGAAGCAGCACCTTACTGGGGAGGTCTGCTACTTCAGCTTCTTGAGACTTCCATGGAGTTAAACAGTTTGGACCTATAAAAAAAGGTATATAAAATCATATAACATGTATTTAAGAGTCCACTGGTTATTAAGGTTGCTCTTTACAAGTTTTATACTACCTAACTTTTGGAAGAACAAATAGGACAGTCTGAACTGTATCTATTTGAGACATGCTTTGAAGTAGAGTCTCTATGGCTTAAATCATTTATTTCAGAAGGCCTGCTGAAAAAGGAAAACATTCTACATGAAAAGCTAAACTACACAAAGAAGAGTGTTTTTATACCTTCAAACAGCTCTCAGGTTTGTCTTTACAAATTCCTATCTCATATTTGTGACCAACCTCTGTCACCAAGCCTAAATGCCCAGAAAATTAGCAACCTTCAAGATATTTTGTATTGCTGAAGAAAACTATTTCCTTTAAAGGATGCAAAGCCAATCTGTAACAACCATGAATCATTATCGAACTTCATACCTTTCACACTTTGAACTGTAAATAGAGCGTTCCACGACCACTAAATTATTGATGCTTATGGAAAAATCCTCAAGCACAGATCACCTTTAAGTGGCCTAACAAATAAGGGCAATACTGACTCTCAACTGCAAACACGTGTAGGCAAACAGTAGTAAAAATTCAGAATTTACAAGTGAAATTATTACCTAACATTTTAATTTTGCAAGTCTGCACATATGATAAACAGATGAGCTTGTGCAAATACAGTATTTAAAACTCAAACTCCATAACATACTTATTAAACGTTAAGTTTATTTGCTTTAAAGCCCTCTCACTTAGGTCAGCTCTGCAGTTCTTCTGGATTATAAGTTCTTCATTATGTGTCTGTGTAGAGCTCTTGTTCATAACTCATTCCTTTTACTTTGCTAAAACCAGTACAATCATCACTTACCTGCTAAATACAATGCTTTCACCTGAGAAGGTTGCAGTGCTTCATGAAAGATAATAACTGATCCAAGTTGGCCCTCCAGAGATGTTGGACACCCCCATTCACTGTCCTGAGTCCCTGCTGAGATCATTTTGGTGATGAACTCTGGCTTTCCAAGCGCCCCACCCCAACCCCCTGTAGCGAGAATGCCCCCAAGCGATGTCCGGTGGGGCAGGACTGGGGAGGCAAAAGGCGGATCTGGAATCTGAGAGGGAGGAGGAGTTGTTGTTCTTTGACCAGCTGAACCAATGCAGCAAGAAGTAAAAGACTGGAGAGTCACATGTGGAAGAAAGAAACAAAACACAAACAGTAAATCTAAGCTTTAAATCAAGACTGCACCTAGCAAATCTGAACTAAATAAATGAAACTGCAAGCAACAAGTTCTGTCAAGCCTTGAAAAACAAGCAGTCTGCCACAGCAGACCAAAAAACAGAGCATATACTTCTCATGACAGGAGAGAACTCCCTTTTTGCAACAAAGAGCAATTTGGTTACCTCAAGTGCTGCATGACCTCTGGCAGGAGCACAGCCAGGAAGGACAGTGCTCCTCATACCCCTCTGTAAATACTCCTCTTCTGGATTATATTCCAAAATACTAGCCCAGTATATCTGCTACTGTACATTTCTCATATTGGTCCACTCAAACAGATGCTCTCATGGTAAGATTACTTGCCCTACTTTTAGTTACCTTGAGATTTATAATGTTTATTCTAGAGACAGGACAAAAACCAGAGTTTTATCTTGAAATGAAAACTACACTTACTCTCATTTTTAAGTTTTATACTGATTTTACCATTACAGAATCTAACTTCAATGTTTTCTCAATATATTTAACAAATATCAAATTAGAAAAGAGGGAAGAATGTTGGGTGTTGTAGCCCCGTTTAATATAGTTTTGTTTCCCAAAGGAAATGAACAAAGCTTACAGAGGAAATTAAACATGACATACACTCATTTTGATGGCTAGTGTATTGCTAAATGTGTACACAGCCAAAATGGTTAGGTTAACTTATTCAGTTCCTAAACGAATAAGGACTAGCATAAGGAAACATTAAAAAAACCCAAGTAAAAATAAATTAAAATACTGAAAATAACAGGGAATATTCCTCATTGAGTACTGTTACATCAATCTTACTGGTAGAGCTGCCATTTATTACGATGACATCATAAATTATGTCAATATGTGCAGGCAATTATTTTGAGGAAAACCCCACGATTTCATCTATGTCATCTGGCAGAGTTTTTTGGTTTGTTTTTAAACTGAGATGACTAAACAAGCATTACTTAATGGTTACTTACACTCCAAAATTATATTCTGGACAGTATCCAAAGCTGAACATTATTAGCAACAGTCTGAACTCTCACTGGTGTATGAGAGCTCATCCTACCAGGCATGGCTCAGAGGGGAACTTACTTCATTCATAGCAGGGAATCGAAGTGGGGCTGAGACCTTCTGCTGCCCATTGACATAGATATACACCAGGCTCTGGCCAAAGGGCCTCTTTCCAGGCACGTGAACAATAGTTATGTTGTGCTGGTTAAGCAATAAAAAATAATTAAGTCATTATTAAGACCATTATGAAATTACTATATCAAACTACTTATCACTACTAAGCTGGTGAGGAAAGTACTTAAGAAAATGAATCCAAAGCATCAACAAGAATACAAGACCACCTGCTGCTTCCATTTTAAAGTAGTAAATGTCATGTTTACATATAAACAGGTTTTTGAAGAGAAAGATACAGCTCTTTCATAGTAATGCACATCAGTTCTTAACTATAGGAATAAGAAAGGGTAAGGCAGAAACAGTACCACAGCTAATTTATTCACATAGCACCACAGCCACTTATGCTTGTTTTAATATAAAAAACCTCAAGCTTAATCAACAAAAAATGCATGTTAGGTCAACCAACAACTAATCTATGTGAAAACTGCCTGCATTATTTCAGATTAAATCTGGTCTTATGATATGAATTACTGCAATATTATAAAACAGTCTATTTGTAAAATGATCAAAAAAACATAATTTTGAGCTAACAATACAATCCTAAACGAAGTGTTTGTCAGCATCAAATCTTACCCAGAGAGAGTCAAAAAAACAATGGTCAGGCAGCATCACTGTTGCATATTCCCTCTTCGTGCACACTGCAACCACCAATACCCCTGAGCATGTAATAAAGGCTTCAAATCCCATACCACTTCCTGTAAAAAAGCTACAAAAGACACACAATCAAGGACTAACTTACACAAAATTACCTAACAATACATTTATTACCAAAATCCACTCAAGTTGTTTGGTGGTGGTCCAATATTTACTATGTGACTGTCTGTTACTCCTCTTATTTAAAAAAACAACAAAACACACAAAAAAACCAAAAAGTAATTTTGTTTGATTCTGTTAGTACCCAAAAAGTTCACTTATATCAAGAAGCATTCATGTCAATATGCATGATTTAAGCACCATGAAAGTGCCTCCTCACTTGTGTTCTGACAAGAATCCAGAGTTCATTACCTTCACAACAAACTGTGTGAAGAGTGTGAAGGCTGTTCTGGCTTTGGGTGGGGAGTTGGAGGGACTGGGGTTTGGTTTTTAATGTTGTTTTGTTTAAGTAACAAACCTTACCACAATTTGGAATTATGGATGTCGGAACTGTAGATGACAAGACATTACAAGAGAGAAACTACACATTATTTCTGTAACAGAACTTGGCTCTAGTGACAGATGAAAGCTCTCCCTTTCCCAGACTAAGCATTAAGTGTGGCCCTCAGTGAAGGCAAGCAGGAGCCCCACATGCCACGGGGCACAGACGGACGGCCTACACCTGGGGCTGTAGCAGGAGCAGTGGCTGTACCTATAGAGCTGCTTCCTCTTGCCGCTTTTGCCCGCGGCCCCGGGCTCCACGCGGTCCTGGTCGAGGCAGAGCCAGGCGCTGAAGGAGAAGGCGGAGCCGGGCCAGCGGTGGATGGCGGGCAGGGCGATGCCGGCCATGCTGTGGCGCAGGTCGAAGTACTGCAGGGCGCTGGCCAGGCCCTGCTTGCGCGCCATGGCCAGCAGCGCGCGCGCCGCCGGCACCACGTACGGGTGGGCGCCCCGCGGCTCCTGCGGCCGCAGCAGCCGCACCAGCTGCAGCAGCTCCTCGGAGCCCATGGACTGGCTCCCCAGGGAGCCCAGCAGGGCGATCAGGTTCTCTGCACAAGTGCCATGGAGCACCGAGTGGGAATTGAGGGTCTCGATGATCCGGATGACCATGTTTGCATTGACACACGTGGCACGGCTCTGTCTGTCAATACAGCAGATTCGCCTCAACCAGCTGGAGACGAAAATCTGCAGCTCGTGTGACTCTAGTTCTGGAAGCCACTGGATGAGCAGCAATAAGGGCTGGACATTACTAATGCCTAGTATCCCAACAGCCATGTGGTCACCTTCAACAGCCTGAAAAACAGCAGAGAACTCAGACATTAAATACAATACAGGCCAGAAGTACTTCTGAAAGATGTACGATTACATTTCTGCTTCAAAGCAAGCACAGCTCACCATATTCATGAGTTCTTCCAGCAATTCCCGTGATGGCTGACCCAGGGATTTTAGTACCTCATATATGTGTGCATACCCGATCCTCTCCTTGAAGACCTCCTGAGGATAAAAATTCCAGTCTCACCAACAAATAAAATGGACCAAAACTGCTTGTCTACTGCATCAGATAGATAAGCAATTTTAAATTTTAATTTAGACAATTTAATGTCATATTAAACATACAATAATTAGAATGTAATAATTACAGGTTAGAAATCTATTTTTGATAAACTTTTCATTCTACTGTCTCTAAAATGCTGCAGATGAGAAGCATTTCACTGCAGTACACAGATAAATAAAAGTTCAAAGTTGTATCTTAATAATCACCTATTAAAAAATTTAACTACTTTGGTATAATCCAAACGTTAATAACATCACAAAGAACAAATAGCTTCATTTTTCATCTTCTTAGTGCAAACTATAGCATCTAATGTTTACATTGAAATGCAGAAGGATTCAAATATTAATCTTTCAGTAAAATATTTTCCTAGACAAGATTAGGAACCACTTGTCTCAAAAACCTTTAAAAAATTAGGGAAGTGTTCCAAGGAAGTTTTCCTGAAAACTCATTGATTTTACAAAGAAAAAAAATCAACCAGCAAAGTTCAAATGGTAGTATCCATTTATGGTTTAATTATTAAACAGCCAACACATCATTTGGAATGGATACTCTTCTCCTGGCTATAATCTGTGCTGAAATGATTTGTTTTTTAAAGAATAAATCTTTTAGCAGAAGTGAGGTGATTACTTAGGTAAACATGAAAAGAAAAAATACACATCTTGCAGTAGCATTACAACTGAAAACTCTGACTCTCTGTGATTCCCAACTAGTCCCCACCTCCAATATACAACTCTTCCCAGGCTTTCCAGAGTCAGTGAAGGAATAAACACTTTCAGTAATGCTCTGCAGGAAGATAACAGATCCTGTTGTCTCTCCCTTAGGCTGTACTGCAAGTAGTGAAAAAATAAATGATTCCCACTCTTCCTTTGTCCTCCACTGTACAGTCACATCCCTTTACCTGTGCCAAGTCCAGAGAATCATTCAGCCAAGGGTTGAATTTATTAAACTCAGCAATCCAGGAATAAATATATTATTTTTCCATGGGCTTAGCTTCCAGTCAGAATCACAAACTAACCACAACCTATCCATTTCCCAAATCACAAGAATAACTACTAAGGAAGGGCACAGGGCAATGGCACTACCACCATCTGGACAGCAATACTGTCCTGGCTTAATTTAAAGCCATATAAAACTACAACACAAACAGCTGCCTAAAAATTCCTGTAAATATCCACTAAGTTTACCCCATAAATCCATAGGACAAGTAACAATATACTTCCTTTACAAAGGCTGCAACTGCCATTATACTGAGATCTTCCAGATGTGGCAGAAAGAGAACCCAGTGTCCAGCCATTAGACACTACAAAGGGATAAGGAATGCTAATCAGCTATTCCTATCTGGCATGGATGTGTGACCACAACCTGCTCATCTCCATTAGCAAGATCCATCAAGGTACTGTGATAAAAACTCTAACTGGAAACAAGATCAACGACATGCCAACAGCCCTCTGCATAGACACTCTTACCTTTGCAGCTGGAGACTTGTGCATTACTGCTGTGAGGGCTTGAATGGTTGATACTGCCAAGGAGTCCAGGTGTCCCTGAAACACCTGAAAGGAGCAGGTACAGAAGTCACATACAAACATGCAAAGACAGTTCAGCTCCAAATTCTGTGATGTGTCCTCGTGCCAGGAGGGAAACCAAGAGTTTGGTAACATGCTTCAAAAATCATCACCCCACCAATCAAAATTTCAAACCCGACAGCCTACAAGTAATTACATGACAGTAGACAACCAACCACAGACTTCAAGAGGAGAGAAGCATTCACAACACAAACCGCACCTCAAGTATTCTGATGGACAAACAAGTTTTCCTCATGCGTCTAATGGACAACCTCAAGAGGGAGGGAGGAAAACAATTAGGAAATCTCTTGCAGTGTGTGTGTGCTGCTGGAAAATCAGCATCTGCAGTTCATATAAAGTGACTTATTTTCCATCCAAGGCCCTACAAACCAATGCAGCACAGACACATCCCCAAAGTGTAAGAGATAGGTCACACCAGCACAGTTAGGTGGCTGCCTCACCCATAGACTCATTGCATTGATTCAACACCTCTCTCTCTCCAAATCAAGTAATCTTTTGAGGGTTTCTTCTGTAATTATTGTTTATATTGATATTTCTATAATGGTTTTAAGAACAAAAATGTTGGAGTACTCTTTTGCATCAGTAAACCTAATTAGCAACAAACTAATTAGTAAACAAATATGCTAACAAACATACTGTTTCAGGACCTCTGAAATACTATGTGCACCTCATTTTGAAAGTGAAATGTCAAGAATCAGAAGACTATTAGATGTGAAGAAACATTTATATGCAGTTAGAGCATTGTGCTGTGTCCAAAAAAGCCAAAGCTATTAGCTAAAAATCACAATTGTAAATAACTATCTCTTGTATTCAGCATTTTTTTACATTTTAAATCAGAAAAAATAATTCTACTATAAAATTAATACAAAAAATTTGCATTTGCAACTTTCCACAGTATTTGGGAAAAGTGAAGCAACAGGCTATTCCTACCTCCCTGATTCAGCCTGTCCATTGTTTTGTGAACATCTGTTCTTGATGACAAGCAAAGAATCAGGACATCAAACACAACCATTGAGATTCACAAATAAGGCCCCAGAATCCAAAACACCACAGTGCTGAGACAAAGAGCAAAAAAGAGGAAAAGGAGGGAGAAAAAGAATCACCACCAGGTTGAGAGAATTAATTTGGATCCCATTCATGTACTTCACCTTTTCCTTAAAAGAAGCATAACTGATGCTCATTCTATTGCAAATATCTGCAGTTTGAAGCAGATGAATAAAACTGAGGCTGAATTCAATCTGTTATCCAGAAAAAATCATTTTCCAGAGATGGGAAATGCTGATCTGAGCAGCATCATAAGTTCATCTTGCTGCAGAACACTTAAGGAGGATGGTTAAGGTGAAGCACAGGAATCAAATTTCCTGTGATTGTGTCTTGACTTCAACTGAAGCAAAATACAGTTTAGGTAGGTACCTGGTCCTCATTCATTTCTGTCAGTAATTTGTTGGTAAGGTCTTTCTCACTCTTGTCTGCCACTTTATTGTTAGCATTTAAAAACAGCTGTTAGAAATAGAGACAAGAATAATGGAAAAAATTGCATGAAACAGTTACCTGCAGCCAAATCTGTGGAGGCTGCCTTAGATTTCTATTTCACACACAAAAACAAAAAAGGGGGAAAAAAAATAATAGAGCTTTCTCACACTGGTAAGACAATCATCCGTTAGTATTAGTCTTCTGTTAATTCTTAAAATACTGCAGATTACACTGTGTTTTTGCTAGAGCAATTACTTTTTTCCCCAAAAAAATAAATGAAAATACGTAATCACTGAGACAAAGATTTATCTGGAATTTATACTAGTCTCTGGCTTAGCAACTGTGATTTCATTCACAATATGCAACATAACAGGGTTCTAAGAAATTTGCTTGTAAGAAATAAAGGCAAGAGTGGGGCACTAACAAAGAAATGGCTATAGATGTTTCACCATTTTCCACTTATGTGTCACCCTAGGTGAAAGCTGAAGATACCTAGACAGAGTATATTCATCTTCAAACAGCACAGTAGCAGAATTTCTGGGGCACACAGTCTTTCAGACAGGAAAAAGGGCAAAATACCTCTGCCACCATCCTAAGAATGAGACAGGTTGCAAACAGCTTTACATCAAACATCTGCCTATACTGCACCTTTAGCTAAGGAACTGCTCTGAGTTCAGTAGCTAAATTTGACAGGCAGTACCTGAATTAGACAGTTTCAAACTCACCCAAATTCATAATCAATTGCAGCCAATTTGTGTGCCAAATTTAACTGTAAAGCTATCAGAACTAAAATTTACCTCCTTCAGTTTTAAGATTCTATTGAGGCATTAAAAAAAGCCCTTATCAAAATGTTTTAAAAAATACTTCCCTTTCGTGGGAATTTCTTTATATTTAGTGGGTATTTCTTTACATTTCTTTCGCTGCCCCCCACAGATTTTGTTCCATTATCTGATAGCTTATTCTCACTGAAGAGAAACAACCTGAGAGATTGACTTCCATGAATCAGGGCAAAACAAAGGACAACACTCAAGCTACTACTTTGACTTACATAGGTGTGAAAGCACATCGTTAGAAACACTTTGAGAGGTACATCACAGCCATGAGTACGTAACAATGCAGAATAACTACAATATGTCTCAGAGGACTATAACATTAGCAATAAGAACATTAAACAAAAGCAAATGCAGACAATGCAAAAATAAGGAGTTCATCAAATTTTCCGTATGAGTTACTCCATTTCTCATAAGGCATGTGAAAAGGAAAAATAGATTTCTTTTTACAATGTTTACATGGTTTTAATTTTTTCATTTAAAAACTGTTCAAAACCCACATTTTTTCTTTTAATCAGACATACTGTTAAGAGGTCATTTAAAACTACAGACTGTCTAACCTCTGAGACAGTTAAATAGATGAGAAAAGATTCAACACTGACAAACCAGTTTGTTAAATGTTTCTCTGTACAGAACAAGCACACCCTGATACCTTTAAATTATAGTCCCTCTTTTTGGATACCACTGGCAACAAGTGACATTCAGATCACCAAATCTTAAACAAGCAGCTTTGAAAAGCTAACCCTAAAGCATAGTTAAGGAAAGACAGTTTGTCCAAGAGCCTTAAAATCAGCAAATATGGAAAAAAAAAGGATTTACATCTTAGAAGATTGTTATACTGCAAATGATTAGGAAGTATGAATAGAAATATAGTATGAGTAGAAACATCCCAAGTTCTTTGGGATATCTATAGCAGAAATAGTGGTATGGATTTTGTTTACCCCTCCTTTCCAAAGAAATTACTTGTAATTCAAGTTTGCAGAAGATCCAATAGCTTCCTGAGTTTCAGGTATGTGTATGGACTCTCATGCTCTCTGCAGAGATGCAGAGCATGCTTTCTACACGTGGCTTGCTTAGGAACTCAGTAGCAATTTTCACAAATGAAGGAATAAAATCTAGAACTAGGGTCTCCACCTGCAGTTAATGAGGAGAAATCCTAACTCCACAGCTAAATCAATCTTTGCATGGAGACACAGTATATTTGGAAGTACAAATATACTGCAACACCTGCCCTGCCTCTCTCTCTCCCACTTCTCATCTGTGGGGGTATCTTGCCTGTGAAAGGCTAAAAAAACACACTGTGTACCAAACTAGCAGCACTGATCTCTAAACAACACAGAGATATGTGAGACTGAACCCCTGGAAAAAACCTTAAAAGAACATATCTTGTAACATACAGACAGGCAGAATAAAAATAAAAACAGCAAGCTGCAAGAAAAAATAGAGCAGCTGTTCTGCTTTCTAAAATTCCACCACTTGTTTATGAGCGCAGGAACACAGCTAACAGTCTCCATGAAGAGGTAAACATCACACTGTTGATGATTTTAGAAGAAACTAAAAAAGGAGTTTCTTCTAGAGTACAAGGTTAGTACAAAAATAGTCAAGAGATTCCCAAACACAGGAGAAGAATGGAAAGGTCACAATGCATTTTCAGAAGGAGATAATAAAACTACAGACTGTTAAATGCACTTCAAGTCAGTTGGCCTTCTGCCACTGATTATAATTACAATTAAGACATAATCCAAACACATTTATTTTTAATACATCATAGCACTGATCCAAAATCTAAATGGATTAGAAACAAATTGCACACTGTAGTTAGCATTAAATTATCTACATCAGAAGAGCTCAAAACAGCTACGTCACTAACATATCACAAAAAGAGAAATAAAATAGTGCAGAGAGTTATATCAGTGTTCTTTTACACAAGGAAAAATGAAATCAGTGCAATCAGAGTAAGTTTGCAAATTATGACCATTTGTGGCTGAGATGAAAACCCTAAATCCTATTCAGAAAAGGAAAAATTGAGGAACATTTTTAACAGCTTGAGCACATGTTTTATGTCAGCCACACACAGGACCCAAATATTTTGATACACTTACAATGGCACATCAGAATTATTTTTTTAAATGGGAAAACATTCCTCTGAAATTAGAATTCAGATCTCCATCTGGCAGCTGTTAAGTGACTTCCTAGCAATCCAGTGATAGAATATAAAAGAAACAAAACAAAAAAACCAAATCCCACAGCAAAAACCCAAATCAAAAGGCAGGGGGGATTGATTGTTTTAATCAGACATACTGTTAGAGGTTATTGTGCTTAGCTCAAAGTCTGACATCTGAGAGATTTTAATAGGCAAGAAAGATTCAGCAGTGATTCAAAGATACAGCATCACAACAGATTTTAGAGACTGAGCAGGGTCTGTAAAGGTATTTTGCTCAGGACTCAAAGTATTCATTGCTTTAACCACAAGACAGACACGAGACACCTCTACTTCATGAGTAACAATACGAGGCAGGTTTTGTTAAAAATACGCTGATAAGGGAGAACTCACCTTGCAGTTCTGCAGCAGTCGAATGAGATGCTCAAAGCAGTTACTGTTAAGGAAAATTGCCTGCAGAACAGGCCTATCCGTGCAGTCTAACATGGCTGTGATGGTATCTATAAAATTCAAACAGAACTGGCATCAAAGACAAAACATTTCCCAAATCCATCAAGCATTTTTTCCTGCACATCCGTAATAGACATCAGGACAAAATTAGACAAATTATATGCTCTGGATTTTTGATCAAGAATGATATGCATTTTAAGAACAAATCACTAGGCCTAAAGCTAAACACTTTGACACTGTAAAAATTACCACATAGACTAATATTACGGAGAAATTTCAGCTAATGAGTATCTTTGATTGCTTTGGGGCTCTGTTTCAAGTCATTGCCAATTGTGAGCACATAAGCAGCATCACTTTTTTTTTTTTGTTTTTACGCCCATGAACACTTACTTCCTCCACAAGCAATTACTCTGCATTCTACAGCAGCCTAATACTGTAAGCATTCTCCATGGCCACAGTACTACTCCTCAGTTTTCTTGGAAGTATGGGAAAAGAAACACCTTTATTTCCCATGCTGAACATCAAAATGGAAAAAAACTCAACCCCCTGAATTCTAACCCAAAAACTTATACCCAACTCTTTCAGACTATTACTTTTGGCCAACGTTTACAACAATGCCATTTGAAAATCAAACTATCACAAAACAGCATCACATGGTTATTTTATTACAGAAGGGTTTTATTCTGCAATTACTAAGGTTCTGATAAGTATCACTTCTTATCTAGTGAAGCTAGATGTTTTTCTTTTAATGGAGACTTTCAGTCTATAAACATTGACACTCTGGTTAAATAGCAGTGATCTGATATGGTTTCTTCTGGGTTTTTTTAATTAGTAAATGATTAAACAAGAAATATCTAAGGAGAAATGTTAGAAACTTTTCAATTGCTTAGCCAAGCCAGTATTTTTTGCATCAGAGTTATTGTCAAGAATTACTGAAAGGAACAGTGTACTCACTCAGCATTTGGATCTGTAGTGCTATGAATCTGCTCTCCCACTGCCTGCATCGCCTTGGATTAGGTAAGGCTGAATGGTCTGAATTAAGCAACTTGAAATAGTTCTCCAATATTGTACTTGTCTCGACTTGGCGCTGGTCAGAACTGCTGGTTAGGAGGATATGGACAACTTCTGTCAGGCACTTCAGAGTCAGCTCTGCCTTCCTGCTCACTTCCTCAGGGTTTCTGTCATCCCAGTTGTCACAGTCTGCTAAAACACGCATCAAGACTTCCATGGTGGCAGGAGATACTGCTTGAAGAGCGTTCCTCTGAAACCCATTAAGGCAAAAAAATTACTAAGAAAAATAGATTTAGAAGAATTTAAACCTCTTCAAACCAGTTGCATCTACTTGAGTTATCTGAACCATGCAATATGCATTATTGTATCTACTAATGCTGTGTAGTTGTTAAATAACTAAGGAACATTCTATTTGGATTATGCTGATGGCTACAGATGAAATGCATCCCATTTTGTTCACTTAAACAGGCTCTTTTTCAAAGGGAATGTTTATATGGAAAAGGAAATATAATTTATATATGTTATAAAACTCTCATAAGGTAACCCTGATAAACTGCTAATTTGAGGTAAACCTTCACGTAAGGTTTCATTTTAGATTATGAGATTCTTGATAATTCAGAACATGTGGTAAGAATATAATAATTAGCAAATGTATGCCTGGTCCCTGAATGCATTTTCCTCACCTTTCTTCCTGGGGGTCTGGCTGCACGAGCTCAGGGACAGGAGTCGAGGTTTGCGGTGAGCTTTGAGAAGCCCTGTCAGGGACTCCTTGCCCTCTGTAGGGAGCTGCATTCAAGTTTTGGCTCTCAACCCTTTACTTGTTTGATCTCCACTGCAGCCATGGCCATGCCTGGCCATGTCATGTTTTTATGTAGACCCACTGACTTGACTGCAGCTTGACCTTAGCCCTGCCCCACAGCTATGGAGGGGGCTGCCAACCACTGGTCTCTTGACTGACTCTAGTTACCAGCAGTAGAGCAAACCCTTACTCTGATATGCTGACTGGACTGCCTGGCTTGACTTTAGGCTTTATCACTACAGACTTGTCTGGTGGGCTGGGCTGGTTGATCCTGGCTGCAGCCACCACAGCTGCTCCCATCACTCTGCCCGGGTATAGTGAGAGCGCACCCTCTGCGGTCAGGTCAACTGCTGCTGCCCATCCTGCTCAGCCTCCACTTGCCTTCCCTGATGGAGCAGAGCCAGGCTTTGCAGCTCCCTGGCAACCTTCAACAACACTCCCTCTTCAAGATCATCAGAGGTAGCAGCTGCTTGTGACCAGACTCAGTAGGGCATTACAGAAGTCAGGTGAGAAAGTGGATGTTGGCTTTGCTGCTGCTGAATACCCTCTTTCCCTCATATTCTTTCCAAGACTTTAAACAGCTTCCAAGCTGTAAATGTCCCATGCCCTCTACTGAACACAGCTTACTTTCAGTCCTGGGAAGTAAGCTAGATCAATTTCCTGCACATGAACATGAAACTTTCATCTTTGCAGGTGGAAATTCCTAATGTAGTTACGCACATTTTTTCTTTAAAATATTACAGTAAGTTCATATGAAGATGTAGTTGTTCTAAACAGCAAAATTCTACAGTTACTTGAAATTGGGACACAGCTTTTAGCCTTTAGTTATCACTGCCCAGAATGAACTCAAAGTTCCTAAGAGAAAAAGAATTAATCATGGATAAGAAATACTTCTCATTTACAAGTTATGAGTGTTTAAAAGTCATAGACAATGAACAAGCATTTGGAGGTTTCAGCAGCTGAAAAGTTTAGAGTCTCCTTACCTGACCACCAGCCACAATAGCTCCAAAGAGATGCAGCAGGCAACATTTTAGACTTTCCTTGAGATGTTCACTTTCTTGAAAGCATTCTGATTAAATAAAAAGGAGATTTTCCTCAAAAAAACCCCACCAACAAACAATAAAAAACCCTCTTCTATTCCCTGTCATCATACAAATTAAAAAAAAAAATTCAACTGTATCATCTCCACTTGGTTTTATGTAACTCAGACACAAACACAGCAACTCCAGCATTATCAAAGTAACACAACATTACTATATTTATCAGGAATTCACAGGGCCACACCTTCAGCTTGCATAAACTTCCCATGCCAGCTGACAGAACTATAGACACACAACTTTTGCTCTTGATTCATAATGTAAAAATGAGCCCATTTTGCCCATACTAATGAGAAATAGAAGGACATTCTAACACACAACCAGTTATCAAGCATGACAAAGTTCAGAGAAATTTTGGCATGAAAAGTCTGATGCCATATGCAGTGCAGGTAGCTCAAAAAAAAGGTCCCCAAGTTTGCTGACTTTAAGGCAGATTGCCAGAGAATCCTGGGCAGATCTGTAAGCTTTCTAGCAGTAATTTCTTTAATGACAACTATCCTGCATCTATTCTCTTGCCATATCTGATAGAAATTAGTCCCATACAGCCTCAGGAACTCTTCTTAGCAATAGATATAACCTGGATGTTGTTGTTACAGCAATAACACTAGACCAAACACAGCAGCAAGAAACAACAAAGGATTACTTTTGCAAATGCCACTCATTGGCAAGAAAGATTTCTGACTATATACTGAATAAGCCTGTTTTAAAAGAAGATTGCAGAGCTGTTTTTCCAATCTCTTCTCCAAACAGAACAAGCTTAGATGATCACACTGTTAAGAGAGCTAGTACCACCACTCCATGACTTACAGCCTCTGGATCTTTGTGGAACCTCAGACAAATTGAAAAGAGCAGTACCTAGCAGACTGTGAATAAATTGTTAGGCTGGAACCACCTCCCCTCTAATTAGTCCTGGCATGGCAGAATGCTGAAGGCACAGGCTCAGCAATTTCTTACTCTGTCCTTTCTGCCAGTTGGCCAACAAGCAGATGAGTATCTGCTGGCTAATTAGCACACTTTTAGCTTGGTCACATTATGTGGTATTTCAGAGACCTAGGAGGAACCACAGGGCCATGAACTAAATGGAGAGAACCTACAGATGACATTCCTCAGTAGCAGCCTTTAGAGTGGGTTTCCAGTGCTCTGGCACGTAGATAAGGGCATTTTAGTGGCAGCAACAATTTGGTCTTTTTGGCAACTATCCTATTTTTTGTACACAGCAATGGAATCTCTAGGAACAGGAACTGTGACTCAAACCTAGAAAAATCAAATTAATGAATGCAACACTCCACAAACAGAACCTTTTTTTTTAATTATTTTCCATTAAAGCTAAGTTAATGGATAGCTGCAAAAAGGGCTGATTTCACTCCTTCACTGCCCATCCCTCCAGCTTATTCCTGCTGCTTCAATTTTGTAGGCACTAGCACTGTGGTATGCTAAACTGGCAAATTACTGGGGCATCCCACATTCTTGAGATTTAAGTACAGAATATGGACATGAAAGTCCTTCTGTTCCACACAAACAACTTGAAGTGGTAAGAACACATGAAATCCAAAGTAGCCATCAGGATATTTAATGACTTAACCAGAGAGAAAAATGTTTCCTAAACTCAAAGGCAAGGAGCATTTGCTAGTTGAATGGCACAGAGTTTTATTTTTTCTAGCTGTTAAATCACATTAAAGAGACAGAAGTGCATGAACACTCTCCTAAGATTATTTTTCCATGAGAGTTATCAGTACAGTTACTAGAGATCTCATGTGCAATCACTATGGGTACCACAATAAAAGGAAAAGTTGGCAATTCACAGAACCAACTGTACTAAACCACATTGGGCACTGAAATAAAGTCTAGAAATAAAGGCTTTTAAAGATGAACAGCAAAGGCAAAATAGTGCTGCTAGACCAAAAACAAGTACAAAAAAAACAAGCAACCAAAGTAATCCACTTCATTCAGCCTCAGAAAGCAAGTAAGGGATGTTTACATTATCAGGCATGCTTAGGAGAAAGTTACTTGGGCTCACTAAGTTCATTCTTCCAAAGAAAACCATTTTTAACAGGCTGTTAGTGATACTTACGGTAAAAGAAAGGGACAAACTCAACAGTGAGGGAAGCTGGTTTATACTTCTGTCTGCTCCTCTCAACTGTACTAAGGAAACGTCTGCAATCACATTAAAAAACATATACCAAAGAAATTAGACATGATACCTTTGTTTATGACTTACTTATTAATTTATGACTCATAATATGAAATTATAACGACATAGTAGAAAACTCTGCCATAAATCAGCAGTTATCTTTTGCCTACAGGATGAAAAAGAATAGTGAAGTAGTATTTCATCCTGAAAGCATGAATCACAGCTAATCCTGTATTCAGTCTGCAATTGAAAATACTTAATATTTTACAAAATGGTTTAACTAAAAAAAAAATAAAATAAAAAAAGCCAGAAACCTCTTATTTAGTCCATGCCTATTGCAAATAAGCCACGAGCTAGATGGCCGAATTTCTTGACCAAGCAATTTTTAATGGGCACAAAACATTATTATGAGTTGATTAGGCTGGAGGGAACACACCATCAAATTAAAGGGATGTAATTCTACTGATACACTTCCGTATTTATTTTCAAAGAGGTAACTTATCTACACTATGAACTTCAATAACTTCTTTTGCCCTAATTTAAGCAGGTCTGCCCACCACATTCCTTTTGGCTTGTTCCACTAGTTTAGAAAAATGGCCAGTTTTTGGAAAGAGAAAGTAATGTAAGCACCTTCATGGTGATCATTACAACCAATCACTGCTTAATATACCCTCAAATTTCATTTTCTCTTAACTTTCATATTAACAGTAAAAATACAATAATTTTGGAAAGTCATTCGAATCATACCCAGTTTGAGAAAGCACAACATGTTTCTGTGGTGTGATTCTATTGATTCATGGCTAAAGCTCTCATAAACCAAGGTATTTACAGTCCTGCCCTAGTGCAGACATACCCTGCAATTCGCTGCCTCCAGTTTCGATATGGGTCGTAGAGACTTTCACAGAAAGCCAATGCATGTCTCACAAATTCTTCTATGGGGGTCTGATCTTCCACTTCTTTTTCTTTTGTTTTGCTTTTTAACTGAGGAGAAAGAAAAAGCTACAGTCAGAAAATTTCCACAAGTTGAAAACTAATCTTGATCTCCCCCAGAACAGTTCTGAGCCCATGAATTGTTCCCCACATAACACTATTACTGAAAGAACAGATCACATAAAAAGGAGCAGGGGGTATCAGATGGCTGAAATACAGACAAGAATTATTAACCACGTACCTGTTGAATGTACAATGTAGTCATGGTGATAACATGGTTAATGTATGAACACATCCCAATCTCCTCCACATTAGCCAAATTCCTGTGAAGACAACATAAAAACCACAGATTGTACACAGTGTACAATGTACAATGTACCAGCTGAAGCTAGTTCAAACAATGTTTGTTTTAGCATTCTGTCTATATTCATACAAAAGGATATCAGCATTTCAAAAATACTCTCCAAAAGACTGCAGATACTGAAATGTTTATTTCTGTCACTGTTACAGAGCTCACAAGTTTTCATCTAACAGGAAGAAAGATTCAAGTCACTCTTCTACAGGCCAATTCCAGCTGGAATTTGGGGTTTCAGAGGTTAAGCAGATTCCCAGGACATCCTAAATAGAAAGCTCAGAAATG
This sequence comes from Polioptila caerulea, assembly GCA_013397295.1. Taxonomy (NCBI): domain Eukaryota; kingdom Metazoa; phylum Chordata; class Aves; order Passeriformes; family Certhiidae; genus Polioptila; species Polioptila caerulea. The sequence goes on from VYXF01007245.1 coordinate 1,008,502, forward strand.
GCATCTGATAACAAGGACAACAACTTCCACTTCACTAGTGCATACACTTTCTAAAACTTTAGGAAATATATTACCTAGAAACATTTATTCACTTTAAATTCCCTGGAGAAAAACAAACACCTAATAAATTATTTTAGAAAATAAAGCAACAACAACTAAGAATTTCTCAGTTTTGAAGTCACAGAGATCAGATACCAAAGTGATGATGTAGGAGAACTTTTCAGCAAGTAAAGGTGACACCAGTTGGTAATCCAGAAACACATTACCACCATCCACTCAGCTAATATTCAATATTCCAGGATACTTAAACACTGCCATGCAGCTTTTTGTATTGCTTCAGAGGTAAGGTGAGCCAAAGTATTCAAAAATTCTGCTTCAGACACTCCTCAGTAAAGGAGATTCTCTATTATATTTTATCCTCTTCCTCTCTCTAAAAGCATTGTAACAATAAACTGAAGAAATAGTGAGGAATAGATCCCCAAAAGAAGTTTATTCTTTTGTCTCAACAGAATTAAACTATCAGGCAAAAGTTTCAGAGGGAAATCAGCTGCATGAGTAGTGTAATAATGAGTTTCACAAGCTGTTTATGGAATTATAAGTATGTTAAGAATGTCAAACAGTTCTTCCTGTACAATTCTCTCAAGTTATTTCACAGCTAACACTTGTTAGAGTGCATCTTTCTTTTAAAATTATTTCTTATAATTCTCTCAAGTTATTTCATAGCTAACACTTGCTAGAATGCACCTTTTCTTTTAAAAGTATTTCTTATACAAGGTACATCATATCTTGAATTCCCACAGATTTATCTTTTACAGCTACAAGGAATTTGGTGTTTAATCCCCTTCTATTCCTATTGCAAACATTTTTGCTAAGATGATTGCATTGCTCACCTCTCTCTCTTTTATTCCCCCTGCTTTTATTTGGAAGACTGTGAGAAGTGTCACAATTTTCTGTGTATTTTCTCTGTATCTACTGGGAGGTACCAAATCACATTGTATGTGTCATTAAAATCTGTATTTATAGGCTGCATCAAGATTTCTTAAACTAAACAACAGCCTTGCTGAGGTAACAATTAGAACAAATACCTGCAAAGGATGATAAAGAATTTCACCAGTAGAAGTGACAGAGCCTGCTGCTGCTCTTCCAGGCCATCTGACATTTTCTGGACACACTGTAGCAACTGGAGCCTGAGGACCTGAAGAATGTTATCAGGAAGCAGGGATATTCCTGGTGGAATGTCATCCACCCTAATGAAAAAAGCCAGATAAAACTGAATCACACAAATGCCAAGCTGCCAATCCATTTCCATGTACCCATGCAGTGTTCCAGTGAAGTTCTGTGGGAAAGGTCACCCAACTGACACATCACAAACACTTTCTAATGAACCACAAGGAGATGTCTGGTGGCAATACACCAGCTTGAGCTTTCTTTTCCCCAACAATGAACTACATTTAAAAAAAAGAAAAAGTGTTAAAATTCATTAAGTGGCTTCCTAAATCCTCCTCCATGCAATGAATTGCCTTAATTGCCACAAAGAAATTGCATGATCCTCATCAGGTGAACAGGTGGCCTGGAAAATCCCCAGGGACAGCCACGGTGGAATGAAACATGAGAACAAAACATATTTGGAAGAACATTTTGAACTTTCTACTGAAGATTAAAAGTCTCCAAATAAATGAGATGCCAATTATTATATTGTTATTGAAACCCAGTTGGTATTCATCCATAGTGAACCTCATGTCATTCTTACATAAACTTTAAAAAGCCATACAAAATTATCTTGCCTATTGTTTTCTGAAATGAAAAGATTTTTAGAAACACACCAAGACATGAAGAAAAAACTGGGTTTATTTGTGGTTTATTTTTTTTTCCCAGTGTTTCAAAACCAAATAAGAAAATGACCCAGGAACAACCAAAAGGAAACTCATTTCAGTAACAGTATAGAAATCTACCAATCTGTAACATTTTTGGGGATGAAAACTGTTTATCCACTGTTGCACATGCTAAAAACAGTTAGCTTTTGGCAGAAGCCATTTATGTTGACACATCCTCTATGAACCCCACGCAGGAAGACACAAGCAACAGCCTTACAGCTTACAAAAGCCTTCAAACAAAGCCAAAGCCAGAGGAAAGTTACAACAAAAAAATTCAGCAAGTTCAAAACCTCACTAATACAACTGCTGGGAACGTTGCATCTATGCAAGAAAAAACACCAAAAATGTGCAGAAATGCAGTGACTAACCCTATACAACATGACCTCTATTAGTTGAGCAAACTGGGGAACAATCCATTGTTCAGCTCCTAATGTTGAAAAGGAAGCCTTCATAGGAGGGAAAATCAGAGACCCAGTTTAGTAAAACACCTAAACAGGTATAAGGGACAGAAAGCCCCCATATCCTAGAAAACAAATGTTACCTATACTACAACCACCCACTGTACATTCCCTTGCCTCTTCACATAGTTGTGCAATTTGCTTTTCAGATCATGGAATTCAGAATCTCAAGGGATTCAGAGAGTTGTAACACAAATTTTATAGCCTAGGCTCTAAACCAATAGCAACACTAACCACAAAACTGAGTGCAACTGCTTTTTTTCCGACACAAATGCCAAGAAAGAAATTTTCATTTCTGTGATAGCAACTTTACCCCTCAAAATGCAGGCAGATCCATACTCTCTGGAACTACTAGCATGGTTTCTCATAATCTGATAATTCAGACTCTGTATTTCAGATCCTCATAACTCACTCTCAGTAGTCATTACAAAAACGTCATTTTTGACTGTTGAAATCACATCTCCAAAAGTTAGTTCCCTAAAATGGCCAACAAGTCCTTTTCAGTAAGATCATGAAATGCCCTACAAGAGAGCAAACAGCATACCCTTCATGCCTCACATCCCAAAGAATGTTTTCTTTGCAGTGGCTGCCTGTGTGTTGCACAACCCATGAGAATTTGGAAGAAACGCGTGAGACCAGCATGAGAAATCCTCATTGGCATTACACAAAATGAATACACTACAGAGGATATAGATAAATGTAAATATTTATAAATAATCAAGCTTGTTCTCACCCCAGAGCAAATTACTATTATACCACCAAAAAACCCTTAGATTTAAAACAAAGGTTTAAATTTGTTGACATGTAGTCAATTGCAGACAATTTTCCCCAACCAGACTCACTGTTCAAAGTAAGTACTCCAAAAGGAAGGAAATAGTTAAATATAAAAACAACATACTCTATCTGACATTGTTATTTGACTACTGGTATCCTACCTCAAAAATATGAGAAAGAACTTGACACATTTGGTTTCTTTTTATTTATCATTTCCTTCATTAGGTTAACATGGTTATGCAGCCACACAAATTATCTCAGGGGTCTGAAAGGGAACTGAACCCCCCCATACTGCATGCACCTATTCCAGCCCAAATACACACTGGGAACTCGGAGTCCTCCAACAGTGGTAAGCACTAGGGAACAAACTGCTGTAGCAGACCAGGCTTTACTTTTCAACAATCACCATGTGATTACATACAAATCATGTAATCAACATTCCTATCACGATTTCTGCATCATTTTTTTGTGGATTTGAAGTCAGCAAGTTAATAAAATATGGTTTCTATGGTACCTTGCATGAGCTTCCTTTAAGCTCCTTCGCTCAAGATCATGCAAACCAAAAGCAGAAAAAAAGTACGACAATACTCCGGAGGACTTGGTTATTTTTCAAAGTGTTAAATCAAATGACAATTCCCTTCCAGCGAGGAGAAAAAGTCCTCACACCAGCTGGTAAAGGCTTTAGCCTTTTCATGGTAAATACATATGACATGGATACATGTTTTGAGGGAAATAACAGACAGGTGTGCAGGTCTCTCGTGCTCAATGATCAAACCATTAGCATTGCTATATTCACCTTGTCAGCAGAATCATTAACATCATCAATGAGCCACTTCACACAGAGTAGAGGCTCCAAGACAGGGGTAGGACTGAAGCTGTACAACCCTATAAGCTGCATAACTGTATAAGCTCTACTTATACCGTCAAATCATACTGGATACACTCATACACTATATTTACAGGTTTCCTAATTTTGTACTGCTTAGCATCTTCCACATTTCCAAAGTAAACTACAGGAAATTAGATATTCTAATTTATAGGAAAAAGAACTCTTATGAGTTAGATCAGCAAATGACAATTAAGAGTCCTTCTTTTAGGAAGGAAAAAAACCCCAAAACCAAACCTGTAATAGAATCATTACATTTCTTAACTGGTATTTTCTTGGATGCTAGAAGCCCCCACATATGTTTTAGATTGACACAAAATTTCATGCCCATCTTCCAAGAGGTCAGTTGTGGCCAGCAATCCATACAAGCCTTCTCCCTAAACAGTTTCTCATTATTTCCTGGCATTAGCCCTTCACTACACAAGGTCTTTCAGGCATATAGCTGTAAAACATACCAAGATTTATAGAAGGAAAAAAAGACAAAAATATTGGTCCAGTCAGTTTCTCATTTTAGCCAGCATTATACTTTTTTTAAGACCATCAGACAGAATTAGTTGTCTAATAAGGAATTCAGGTTTTTTTTAAAAAATAAAGAGAGTCCACAGGGTCCTGTGGCCCCTGACGTCACTGGAAATCAGCATTTGGCAGTTCCACACTGACCTACTTTTCTTTTTCATAGGCCCAGTACTACTGTTTGCACAATATAAGGGCCTGCAATACAAATCAACAAAGCCCAAAAGATGCCACTCTTCACATGTCTGATTATATCACAAATGCAAGTATGGGCAGAAACTTCAATTCTTTGTTAATTTTAGTATCTGATCACCATGGGGTTTTTTAATGCAGACATAAAAGCACAGGAATGATCTGCCTTCATCCCCTATGTTGTTTTAATGCTTTTTCTTTACATCTGTTACACAAATGACTCTAAATCCACATGGTTCTACTTTTCCAGACTAAATCACTAATCCTGTCATTAAGCTCAGAAAACCACACATTGTTTTTACTAAAGTCACCATTTATCACATGAAGATGCTACTACTGTCCTGCAGAACTAAATTTACATTGCTGAAAAAAACCCCAACATGAAAGCCATGGACACATACACTAAAAAACACTTAAACTCAGAGTAAAAATAAATTTTAAAAACTTAAAATCAAAGTACCAGGACATTCTTCTCTTTCAGTGTTCATATTTCAATACTAAATAGCATATTAAAGATAACCTGTGTCAAAGGACAAACTTTTTTCCTTAACTAAATACAGTAAGATGTATTTTTGATACTACAATGGAATCAATTTTCAGAAAGAGCACAGAATTAACTTGAAGGTCTTGCTTACTGGTAATTACAGTATATATTTTGCACTCATACAGGCATTATGAGGAAAATTTTAATACAAAGACCTGAGAAGTCCAGGTTTTCTCTGCTGAGATCCAGTTGCAGCATTCTTCATTTCCTTGTAACAGTTGAGGCTATCACTTGCACTTCAAACAGGATCTGATCCAAAGCCCATTAAAGAATTTCCATTGATTTCAAGAGGGCTTGGAGTGCAGCCATCATGCAAGGAGCACCATTCTTTGCTTTCAAACACCATTAGTGGTATCAGCTATAATACTGACACCAGTTCTTACCAAGTCTGAATCCTTTAACATTTGTTTTTCCTTAAAATCCCTAGTTCATCCAAGCACCTCAAAAGCAAGAGAAAGCATCCAGCACCTAAGGTTTTACTCCTCATTTTCAAAGTTAGATATGAAAACACAATCATGATAACACAGCATACCAATTTAAAATACAAATATGAGACTCTGAAATTAGGCTCCAATGGACCCTCATGATTTTAAGTGGGAGCTTTTGGTCAGCAACATTGGGGAGGCAGCAATACTCTTACCCTGAGGTCTCACAGATACAAGGAAATCACTCTCAAGTCTCTAACTGGCGCATATTTTAATTTTTACATGTTTCCAGCTAAGATACCAAAATATTTCACTGAGCATTTCATTCATCCTTAATCCTAGAGCAACACCCTGAAATAAAATTACAAATTCTTTACCTACATTTTGCTTCTCTTCTTTCACTGCTGATGCAGTGAGTAAACATTATTTCATATGCAACATTTAATGAATACTTATTCCAAAAAATTATGAGGAACACAAGGAATAACAATTATATTTCTATGAGCAAAACCAAGAAGTACTCATGCCACTTTCCTAATATAATGCAAATAGCAGTATTTGCCTAGTTTCATCATTCCCAACCCAACTTGATCTTCAAATGAATGGGAGTGCCACTTGACAACTAAAAACCTTTCTTTTGTTTAAAGGCAGCACTGCCATTGAAGACTGGGCTCTCATCCAGGTCTGTTTCAGATATCAGGGAAAGATGAACAGGTCTGTAATTCTACATACCTCGTTGGCAGCTTCTCAAAGTCCACATCCAGAAACTGTTCATAGCTAGACACAAAACTATCCAACCAGAGCTTCAGGTAATCTGGATCTTTCTGCAAAAAGGAAGAGAACATTAGGCAATATTGCGCTCAATATTGCACTCATCTGTCAACAACTCTGTAGTACTGCCTCAAATAAAAATTTAATGCATTTCAACTGGGAGAAAGGAGAGAATACCCAGTTTTTAGAACTAAAAGAAAATATAACCACCTATGTACTTAGAAATTTTCAGCCACATTGTACTGATGGGAAATTTTTGCTCTATCCATTAGTTTACCTGTCTCCTCTTCTTGGCGTCAGTGCCATCCAAAGCATTTTAGCTTTTCCTCTCACAATCTTAACTTATTCTCCAGTCATCCATACAAGCTTTACAAGCTTACTATAATGTGTTCTAGTCTTCATATCATAGATATTAGTACACAACACTCCTTATGGCCTTATGGCTCATAAAATTAACTAAGAACCCTAACAGCGATCCTAATCACAAAATAATTTTCTTTTTGCTTCACTCATAGGTCAATATGGCAGATAACAGCAGATTAGAGACAGATGGTGTTCAGAAAAACAATGTAGAAACTGTGACTTGCACACTGGATAGCTATAAAACAGATAGAAAATTATATTTAAGCTTCCTAGTTGTTTCCAGCAGAGCATAAAGACTCTGCTTGTGACTGGCAGTCCCTCAGAGCTGGACACTGTCCCAGGAACTGGGACAGACACTAGACCACTGCAAACCACACAGGGAAATCCAAAATATGCATTTGATGTAGTATTACTTTAGAAGTCGAGCTGCTTAATTTTCAAAAACAAGTTGCCAGCCCATAGCTAACACGTCGCTCTGCCAGGACTGTGCATTAACACACAGGCATGCAGCCCCACATTTTACACTACAAATAATTTTTGAAACAGTTGAAAACTTTTTTTCTGTATTATTTGAGACTACAAATGATTTCTGAATCCACTCCATAATTTACAACATTTTGCTGAAGTTGAAAACATTTTTCTTCATCCTTTCCTTCTTCTGTATCTCCCCCCTTTTGTTTGCTGCCTTTATGTTACCATAGATGTTTCCAAATAAGATAATGTTTCCTTGCAGAGTTAAGATCAAAGAGCAAACAGTGAATACCTCTAAAACAAACACTCTTCTGCAGCAAGGTCAGTGAAAAAGAAAGTCACCAAGAAAGACTGACAGAGTAAATAAGAGTAAATGTTACAGAGTAAATAGCTATCTACAAAACAGCCCTCCACAGGGAAAAAAAAAAAAATCAAACAAAACAGTTTAAAAAAACACACACAAAAAAAACCCCTAAAACAAACAACCTCAGAATAAAATAAACATGTAAATCCAGAACCTGAAGTGCTGCAAAGCTCTTCTCAGAGCATCTTTACACAACAAGTTCAGAGTTATAAAGCATGGGAAACCCCTTCTCATTCTTGACTTTACCCTTCTCTGTGTCCCCAAAAACCACCTTCAACTCAAGCAAGAAGTGTCACAAACATCCACACACAATCTACTTCACTATCACTATAAATCATATACAAAATGTGTTCAGGTACTGTGACAACAGGTGCCAAATAAAACCCTCAGCTGGATACATATCTTAGCTGATTATTTGCTTCCTGTGACTTTATGACATTTTCTTGCTCACTTTTCCTAATTCTCTTGTTTTTCCTTCTGCTTAATCAACCCAAAAGTCAGATAAGAAGTAAGACTTGCCTAAAAGAATGATTTAGAAGTAGTAGAAGACTTTCTCTTCAGACAGACCAGCTTTTCAAAAACTTTCACATATTTAAAGCTTTAACTTTCTTGTATTTCACAGCAAGTAATTTTAGCTGCAAGCAAGCTATTTCACAGGATCATAAAGACCAGGAAAACCAGGATAACATTTCAGTAATTACAATACAGCTCAGACTGCAAAGAACAAAGCAACCACAGGGAAGTGATGAACAGAAATGTTGCCATATCCATGTGTCCATGCCTCTGATGATCATGGCCATAGACATGTGCAAAAACTAAACTTATGTGACTTGTTCCCCTGTTGACAAACTGCTTCCTTGTTGGCATGAGAAAGCCCTCCTTGAAATCCAACAAGAAACACTAGATTGATTTTACTCATATTCCCAAATTAAAGTTGTTTGTTGACACAGCTCAGGCGCATTCCTAATTGTTAACAGTAAACTTGTGAAAAAAATTGGTTTTTCTTGGTCACCACAAAAGAAGATATGCAAATAACAACATTATCTGACTTAAAATTGCTTTAACAAAAGTCAAGGATGAGAAAAGGGGAAGGGTAGGGCAAAAGACAAACTTATATTAAATGCCTGCTCGCTCCTTTTCATTGATACAGCCTAAATCAGTTTCAAGCTTCTTTATCTTTGAACTACAATGCCTTTGCAAAGCTATCAATGCAGACTGGGCATAAGAGAACACTGGCAGACAAAATATGCAAGAAGTACATATATTTACATATATAATACATACTTTTACAGATGGCAAAAGTAAACCATGTGTTATGAAACAGCCAAAAGCTTCTGCCTACCTGTAGAGCACACACTGCTCAATTTGCTTTGCCACTAGAACTGCTCCCAGGCCTGGTAAAAACCAAGAATTGCAGTACTGTTTGATCATTCCCTGCAGCACACTACTCATCCCAACTCCCTTCTATCTCAATCTCCTGCCACTCAATTAATAATATTCCAAGTTATTAATCAGCTTTGATATCAAAATACTAGGTAGCACTACTGGTATGTGCCAGTAGAAAACAGTTTATGCAATAGTTGACTCAGAGTCAAATCTAGAGATTTCCATCCAGGCAACAGGACTAACTCAAAACCACTTGGACAAAACTTTTTAAAAAATTATGAAGGAAAAAAGTAAACAAGATCACTTAGCAACACGAGAAACACCAAGAAACAGATCTGCATTATACATCAGCTAACAGAGGCATGCCTCCTTTCCAGAAACTAACAAAAATGAAGACTTGTGAACAAGAAGTTCATTCCAGGAAAAATGACAAAATATTTAGCAGATGGGCTACAATTAAGATAGGTTTAAGTGATTTCAAAAATGTTAGAAACAGAAGTTACAAACAGCTTTCAAACTTCAAATCTGGCCCAGGTATTATTTTTTCTTTATTAGCAGAAATCATTCCAGATGCTAGGTACCAATCTCCTGTTGAAAGCTGCAAGAAATCTACATTTTACTGAAGCAGTTTTCAGACAGGAAACTGAAAATGGTAAATGTTTCCATCGGCAAAGTACATATACATGTCCTAAAACACATCTAAGTACATACAACCTTCCTGAAGACCTGTGTGAGTCAGATGCATCTTACATTATCCCAAACCAAAGGCATCATAGTTTAGGAGATACAGTGTCTTTTCACAGTGGTTTAAAATTCCAAGTTTATAATAAAACCAGGCAGGAATAACAGGTATCAGCTGTTTTGTTTACACTGTGATTTTATGTACAGTGCATTTATCCTACCCAGCATCTTTATCCTGAACTGAACTTTCTCTTGCGGTCAGCTGCTCCCACTTAATCTCGAGTTTAAATTTGGTGGAATGAAAATTGGAAAAGAATGTTCTTCTGTTAAGTTCTCCCCTCACTCACCTTTTCAACTATCCTCTATTTTCCCACGACAGAAGTGGTAAACCATATTAACAGAGAGCACAAATTAACCTTACTTTAACAGGAATACATTCGTGTTCTCCAATGCCAGATCAACTTTCCAAGCCAGTACACGTTGCAATATGCCCAATATCTGTGTTATTATGTGTCAGATGAGACCATCCCATGGGATCCATGCTGCTACTGAGGGCAACAAATCACTGAACTGCAATCTCAGCTCCACCTGATTCACTATAAATCCTGACCTACTACATTACATTGGTGGTCCTCCTAAGGAAGCAGCAGAACACCAGAAAAAAGCATCACAAATACTCAGAAGCCTTGCTACCTGCAGAAGCAGCAAAAACTATGGAATGTATTTCCCTTCTTTGACAATTACCCTGGTGTTATCATTCTGCAGACAGGTAGCTGGAGGCTGTATGTCAGAAAACAGCTCCAAACTGTTTTCTGTGGTGCTGCTGGAAGGTGCAGTTTTAAAGCCCAGTTTACAAAGCAATAGATGCTTTGATAATGCCCCACAAGGCTGAACTGTGATACACCAATGTGAGGAGGGGTATTCTTTCCCAGCCCCACCACACACACTCTGCAGACACGTCCTGGGAGATCAGCAAGAAATCAAGAGGGACATTTTTGGTTTGTATGGCAGCAGTAGAAGCAGGAAGAGGCTTGTAAGTGGTAATAAAATGCCTTTCACCAGATACAACTTTCCAATTACTACAAGATAAGAAATGTTGTTTTCTGAAACCTTAAAGCCTTCTAAGTTACAAGCCTAAGCTTTTCATTTATTTAACTAGAATCCACCTAGCTTTTGAGCAGGACAAATTGATGTAACTTGTTTGAATAATAATTCACATATAGAAACTGCATGCCTTAAAACTTCTGGAAGATAATTTCCCCATGGCTTGAACTCCAAGAAGGTAAAATCCAATTTAAGTCAGCCATTTCTCTTCATAGTGACAAACAGAAACAATGAGAGTTTTAACAAGGCTATCTTAAAGGCATCATTGCAAGAAAAGTTAAAAACTATGAAAAAATCCCTGAAAAACAAAAAGAGCCCAGGAGTATAAAAGTTCTTTTGTTGACAGCCACAAGTTTGCAGAGGCTAAGCTTAGGCTTCTGAGCTCAGCCTATTGTAATGAAGGCCTGTGAAGCTGCTATAGCAAGGGCTATAGCAGTCACTCACCTGCACTAATGAAAAATAAGTCCTTTGTGCCGATTAAAGCAAATGTAGCTCAGAGCACTCGAAAGTGAAAATACTTCCTTGTTCCTTCCCTTCCCTAAATACCTCTGGTTTTCATTAAAAAAACAAACAAATAACCCAGCCTGGCACAATGACACACCACCCTTCAAACCTCCATTTCCCTAAGTGCCTCTCAGCACAAGTAAGAGTTCCTACAGCTCTTTACACTTTATTAAAAAAAGACTGCCAGGCAAGAGCACTGAGTGTTTCTAATAGGTACTGAAAATAACCTCAAAAACCACTCAAAATCATAACACACTAAACCTGTCTCCCATGAAACAGCCAGAGGAGGGTTAGCTGGAATTGTTTTTCCAACATAGTTAGTACAATGCTGGAAAACAAACCAAACACTTGCTAAATAAACCCTCTGTACTGGTCCCCAGGATGCACAGCAATCCTGTGACTAAACCCTGCCAAACAATTCCTAAGATTTCCACGGAGTGTGAACACTTGCAGTATGGATGTACAAACTCTAGCAAGGCTGTTCTTAGTCGTGGTGGAATGGGAAACCTTCAGCACTGAACCACGCTGAGGCAAAGCCGAAGGTCGAGGGGAGACTGACTCTGACACCCTTCAGACAGACAGGACCTCCTCCAAGGCAATGAAGTGAAAACAAACTGCAGCCAAAATCTACACTAGCTTGGGACAGGCTCTTGACTTTGATACACTCATCATCTCATTACAAGAGCCCTTTCTAGTCTCTATGAAAACTGATTAAATGAATGACAAATATGTTCTAATACACTTTTATTTTTCAGTCTGCCTATGCAAGAAGGTCACAAGAAATGTTTGAACCAGTAAATGAAACATTTTTTAGATCCATTGAGAAGCCAGACAGTACTAGTTTTACAGCTAGGTCTCAGTTAAATGAAAACATTTAACACAAAACTGGCACCGAAGTCCTCCCAACTGCAAGTCTTCAGCCCTGTGCCTATGGAATACAGGCACATTCACCCAAGGTTTCAAACCAACACTATTTATGTATTTATATAAAGGGTTTCTTTTAGGTTTAGTAGTAACTTCCATTTCTACTGAGGCTCCAGGCAAAGAACTGGAAGGGCAAAGCTCAGTACAATTTTACAGATATGTTCAGGAAGTATTAGTTGCTAAAACAAAAGCTGGATCCACCCGAGGCTCTTTGCAGTGCTCTCTTCCATGCTCTGAAGGCAAAAATTCCCTGCAGGGCAGTTCAGAGTCCAACTATCAGACAAGCCCGACCTGTTTGACAAGCCAGCTGTTTGAGGCTGTTCAATGGAACACGCAGCCATCAAAGGGCCAGCCGGGTCTGCCCCCTGTGCTGGCTCTCAGCCTTCCAAGTGGATTTCAGCTTAGAAACACAACCATTAAATCTCACTGGCACTGGCATTATCATAACTAATCCCTCATCCCCAAGCATTTTATTTAAAATAAGAACAATCCTTTGGTGTCAAGGTTGAATTAAACTTACAAAATGTAACATTAGGAAACTAAACATAAAACATTACCATAAGATCACTGGTGAGTTTACTCACCTTTAATTGAAGTAGTCTGCACAATGCAGAATTGCAGAACATTTCTCAACACTGTTTGAAATAAACTATTCATTTGGGAATTAGAAGATTTGTGTTAAGGGAGCTCTCTCCTCTTCATGTGCTCAGACAGAAAAGGCTACATTTAAAGCATGAGAACTCCTAGCAGCCTTTAGTCTGCAATATTACACAGTACTTATGCTTTTTGGGAACCTTTTATATAAAATGCCAAAATAAAATGTGAAAAACTTTGTAATAGTAGCAACACCACAGCTAGAATTAGTAAAAGATTTCATGATAAACCATTCTAAACTGGCATAACTACCATGATAAATTCAATCAATCAATTCTAATTGAGGGAATCACCTTTGGACACAACTTTCCACTATAATCAAAATACTGATCTTTGAATCAGTGGATCCAAAAGAAGAAAAGCTCCTGGCAAGTAACTATACATCTCCATTTTCAACATCCACACAAGCATTCTGTTCCATTTCCAGAATTAAAAGCAAAAAGGGATGGAGTGGTGATGCTTTGTTTTATAAATGGAAGTTGCAGTGAATCATGATAGAAACAACTATTTTGGGACAAGTTAAAAATTCTCTTTAGCATAGGGATTTATACCAAAATAAGCCTATAGCTGCCAATCATGATAAAATCTAGCTCACAAACTTTAAAGTCAAATTTAATATTTTTCTTCTCTTTTCCAAACAAACAAAAATTATTTTTAATCTTCTAGTATTGCCTTAAGTTAAGGAGCGCTTTAAGTTAATAAGCACTTTTATTCATTTTCCTTTTTACTTCAGATCTGCAACAAAATTGGAGAAACAAAACAAAAGAATTTTCTTACTGAAACAGAAAAGTAGAGGCTTTACTTCTTTCTCTTGCCTTTTTTATCTATTGCTGTTGTTTTTGAATGATGATACAATTACAGCCTTGTAGCTGAAACTGGCAGGTGACTGATGCTACCTATGGGATGAATCTTATTAATATAAACTCAGATTTAAAAGTCTTCACATTTGACAGAAAGTTCTACTAGACAAGCCCCATGTAGAAGCTGGTGTACTCTATTTCTGGAGTCCACTGCACAGAGCACTTATCAGGAATTTACCACATTGTAACAAATTACATTCTATTAACATTCAACCCTCCCCTCAAAGCTGGCATAGTGAACCAATTGGAAGCTGTATTTTAAGGGAAACAAGAAGCATCCAAAATAATTCAAAGGCAACTAAAATAACATCATGTCAAAAGTCTACAGTGTCAAGATTAGCCTAAATTTAATGAAAATTCAAACTATACCTTAGGAAAGCTTTAGACTTTAACACTTAATTTCTTTAGAATTCCAAATTATGCCATTATTTTACATGAGAAAAAGGCTGAATTTTAGCACCAACACACAAAAAGTCAGCTTTAACCCCGCTGAGTTTCTAACTTTCCATGTAGTGCAAGAGACAATACAAGTTTATTACAGACAGAAAGGAAGCAGGATGGTGCTACAACAGTAAAACATCAGCCTATTTCACCCTATCAACAGCTAGACATTGTCTAGCCACGTCTTCCAGCAGATGAAGAACTCAAGTACAAGTTAGCAAAAAAAAAAAAAAGCACAAGTGTATTTGTTTCAAAGTGTCATGTGATTACACTGAATTAAACTAAAACCAATTTCTGTATCTTTAGTTATGGATTTAACTACTTGGTTTTGCCTCCTCAGTCTCACCTGGCCTTACTTAATGTACCAAAGCTGAACTATACACTGAAGCTATAATTCATGTATATACTCAGGGGATATAATTGAAAAACCCAACGTTCACTTTTCAAAGCATATTTAAAAAAAAACCATCAAAAACCATGGCATAGCAGAATAGGTGTTACTTGTCCAAATGCTGTTTGGCATCCACTGTACTTCTGCCAGTTCAGTTTTTAAATGATCAGCACAATTAACTAGAGCCAGATTTCTGTAACTAACACTTGTTTTCTATACTCTGCTTTACTCCCAAGAGCTTTACTCACCCACTGTATATTTAATATCACTTATTCCCATTGCTTACTAAAGGCAAATGTAATCCTCAATCATAAATAAGATTATCCAAACTGCTTTAAATATCAGAGAAGGCATCAACCCACACAAACATCTCACCAGCACAGAAAACTCACAGCTAATGCTCAGATTTGCAGATACTTGAAGAAACCTGAGAGATCAAACTTAAGACAGGGTTTATGAGGAGCATAATCAAACACAGTTTTAATTTCTTGGTGTTCCCTGTCCTCCACTACAGCCTCCCATTTAGTAGAAGATGAACTGGAAAAGTTAGACTTGAGCAAATTGGAGAGTTTTTAAGGAAAAAGGTGCTTATCTGCACTGTCAAGACGTGGATGTTTGGATGTTAGTTCCCCTACTCACATAAAATTCTTTCAGCAAGAAAAGCTCAGTAATTAGAGAAGCTATTCTCTCTTCTACAGCAGCTGTTTAACCTTTCTGAAGCCTGTAAATATTTTATCAGTATCTATTGACAACATTTGGATTCAGGCCTTAAGCTCCAATGCTGTTCAATGGGCAGCTAGGAAGCCTTTCTCTCATTTCTGTAATCAGCACAAACATACTGAATATTTGAGTTGATTCAGCAATATTCTTTTATCAGGACACACTTGATCCCCAGATCTGCCCAGCTGACCAAGTTAAAAGAGCCATAACTCAGACACACACAACAACCCAGGGTTTGTTAAATTCACTCTAAATTAGAGCATCAACACATAGAACCAGAAGCCTGTGTCCATAGCTCTGCAATATATCATTCCATTTAAGAGACACTCAATTCTTTCATGTCAATAAAAGTTTGATCTGAATTATATTTGTTGGCATGTTCAGAACTGTATATTTCTCAATAATACTGTAAAGCACTGACCCACAAACTCATAGACATGTGGGAATTCTGACCTCATGCTGGACACCACTAAAGTGCTGAATCTTACATCAAAAACATGGACAAACCTCAGACTGCAGTAGCAGCTACACGCATGTACTGCCAAATACACAGAATAAGCAACAATAGTTTCTTCATAGCTTGTAAAATGTTATGGTTTTCTTACATCTTTGCCTGTTTAGATTTATCTGCTGCCTCACTGCAACCCAAAATCTGCATTCTCTGTGTGAGCCTCTGTTCTGTGTTTGAACAACTTTGCACAAGGTCACCCTGGCCCATAATTAAGGAAGGAAACAGCCACTCAAGAGACTGATGTCTCACATACTCATGCCAGTTATTTATATGAAAAGTTCTATATTTGTAAATACCAGAATTATGTTAGTTCTTGGCCTAGGAGACATCTCTTTAAATAGCAGTTAATTCAGAATTGAAGACCAACTGTTGTTGTTTATCTATATCCATTCTTAGTTCAGCCTCTTGAATAGAGACAGAACAAAGATATTTTTACCACCACATGGCCACAAGTGATCTTCTACAAGTAACACTCCCTAGGAATGCAGAGATTTATTTAAAACAATCTACAGAAAAGATATCTTACACAGCAATTCCTTAAAAGACTTCACTTACGAGTTTCAGCAGAGGCATGAATTTATGTGACAGTGAATTATGAAAAACTACTTTTACTGAGCACTTGGTTGGCTCAAACATTCATCCAACTGTAAGCTGAATACTTCTTTATCAAACCTAACAAACGCAATATACAGCAATGTAATCTGCATCACTGACAAGTCAGCAACTGCCCCAGAAGGAAGACAAGGGCAAGCCAAGTCAGGATGAGATCACATTTGGGATGCAAAGGTCAGTGTTTCACATGGGGCTTACAATTTAACGTCAAAGATGATTATATTCTTGTTGAATTACATGTCTCTCACCACAACAAAGCATAATTTGGCTAAACCCACATTTCTTTGAGAAACAATGTTACAATATTAAATGAGAAGATATTTATACTATATATTTATCCCTCACTGCGCCAGAGAGAAAACCACAACATATTTATCTCAATACAATCAGGTTTTGTAAAAACAAATGAGAGGCACAGCACAAGGTTAAGAAAGCACATTTGAGGTAACAGCTCATGCACAGGTCTACTGCTCTTAACACAGCAAGGGATGTGAGTGTCCCAGCTCTCTGCACTGGTGAAGACCAGATCATTATGATCAGCTAACACACAGAATCCCAACTGTATCAATGACACCACGGTTGATCCTTGCCTCTTTAAAATGTGAAGCACAGGCTCCAAAGTGAGTGAAGAACAGTCACAGCTTTGCCTTCAAATCATTGTGTCATCTCACAGGAAAAGGTAGTGCTCAAATGAAATCAGGGCTATATTGAAGACAAGGGTGTAAGAAAAAGCTGAGAACACTGTAGTACTGTGAAAACTGAAGATTTTCTGATGTGATTATGGCAATTAAGTCCTTGCATTAATGTCTTTGAAATCCCTTTTGAAGGCAACTAGGATCTCTTTTATTTTCATAGACAAGAAAAATCTCCATATAAAAGTCTATCTGAACACTTTCTGAATAAAATCCAAAATATCAGAAATCCTGACATGCTTTATGTCTAAGAGTCTGAAATACCTACCAGAACAACTGGAGATGAACTACATACAGTTAAAATCTTACACATAAGACAGAGGTTGAATATCTTTAATTCCAATCTGCAGCAAAAGTTACTTCAGAGGATTATGAAACAGAAATAAATTTTTTATACTGATATATAATTACTATTTAATAAAAGGTTAATCAGCCAATATTACAATAGCAATATTACCATAGTAATATTACAGCCATGACAGTCTAATGTTACAAGACAAAACTGGCATTTTACCTCAGTCACAGAAACCCAAAGCCACAGACACACATGAAAGCATGTCCTTTTCTTTTACCTAATGGAGCTCTTCTCCTGCTGTACACTTACATAAGTAAAGCATTTTCAGGTATCTGCTCTCTATGCACTCATATTAGTGTTCCATGCTCCTCTGTAGGTTATTGAAGGCTTTCAACTGGCAGTTAACTGGAAAAAAATTTTGCTATCTATTCTACACAGTTCAACTATCTTAAAATGCTCACATTCCAACATTTGGATGAGAAGACAGCAGTTTACATCCCTGTCAATATTTGAGTAAAGGCATTGTACAGTAATAATTCACTGAACAGAAAAAAATCCCCCAACCACTAAAACCATGTGAAACTGAAAATCATCAGGAAATTACATTCTCAATCAGGCACTCTTTGCAGAAACTTTAACATCAACAGATTGAAAAAAAAGAAAAAAAAAAAAAAACCAAAACCAACAAAAGACTCAAGACAAAAACAGACTTAGACTTTGAAAAATACAACACAGTGCTAACAGCCCCAGTGACTCAAATCTAAATTTTATTCTAAATCTAATGAAGTTTTAAACTGCTTCCATACAAAATCAGAAGCATTGTAAATCAAATGTGGCTACTACTTTCATCTCTAACAGTAAACTGTAATCTGTAGCTTTTAGGGAAACAGAAGGAGAAAAAAAATCCTCCAAAACCAAATCCCAGACTTAGATTAGAAACTGCCAGATGAAAAACAATTGAATACCAACTAAAACCAAACTCTTGCAGACACTCAAACATTATAAAAAAGACCAAACAAGCAAACAAAACAGCAACAACCAAAACCCAAACAAATTTTAAAAAACCCAGAAAAATTAAGCCATCTCATACATGGTGTCTTCTAAGACTGCTCCTGTAGAGGCCCTGATGAATGTTGTGTCTGCCTGAATCTCCAATTCTTCAACTGCACAAGAGGCAATGAAAATGGAGAAATGCCTTCCTAATGTTACCTTGCACAAAACTAAGCATTGCAACTGACACCTGATGCTGCCAGAGATGTCAAGGGATCACAAAGAACAAGAGCCATGACCCAGGATAGATGGTAAGATGGTAACACAGCATTATGTAGCCCTTGAAAGCCGTGAAAAGCCTTGCTGCTTCAGCATAGGGTGCCGTATTTAAAAGATTACCGTGAAGGACCCGATTATCAAAAGACAAGACTATTAGCAACAATCTGAAGCATCACAAAGGAGCAGCTTGGATTTCACTGCTTCTGTAGCTGCAAAAGCTAAAGCCACATATTTGGGGTTTGTAGCACAGTAAATTCCTACTTTACTCAACTGCAACTCTCCAGCTTCTTCTCTAGTGTGAAGAAATTGCCTAGCTTTCTTTCCCAGGGTGTCATTCTGGGACAAAGTCATTGCAGTGCAACATACACTCCACTGGGCAGTCCCAGGTATAAAGAACTTTCCTCTAAACCACTATATCCTGTCACTGGCAATTATTGCTACACCTTCCCATCCTACTAGGTGCTTTGAGAAGAACAAAGCACAATATACAAATGGTTCCAAGTGGACAGAACAAACTAATTTACATTAAGGCTTCCCACATTTTACATACCAAGATGGAGATGTAGCTTTTTCATCTGCTCATAACTTCACCAAGCTTAACCCAAGCCTCTAATTCTGCTTGCCTGCCTCAAACAGAATAAGATATCATTTTAACCTGAACCAGTTAAGAGATAAGGAAAAAAAACTGGTTTGTGCCTAACACTTATTGAAAAAGTGAAGACTCCCTTTTTCTGAATCACTCCATGTGAACTCATATTTTGAAGACACTCTCTTTTTAAAATAGATGTTTTGTTACTTAGGAACAAGCCCTTATCAACAAATTCATTTAATCATGCCCTTAATATCTGGGTCTGAAAGAAAAAAAGGCCAAAACAGTCACTGACAGCTAATGAGAAGAGCAAATATACGAAAAGATGATTTTTTTTAAAATAGCCCATCCTCTTCCACCTGAGATCTGAGCAGACTGTGGACACATCATTCCCATAAAGAAACTGAACATCCCCTAAGTGATCTAAACTACACATTTTAAATAGTACTCCTTCATGTAAACTTCCTGCTATGTGAACAACATGGAGATGGATAGTATACAACCTGAATTAAAGGTTCCAGCAAAGGAGGAGTAGGTCCAAGACAGACAAAAGAATATTTTAAACAACAAGGGAAGAAAGAGCCAAAGAACAGTGGAGCAAAGAAATTCTGTACTTGGCTTATCTCTGCAGCCTTAGTGTCTCCCAAAACTGAGTCAAGTCTGGATTCTTTGAGTGTATTCCAAGTGCATTTGTTCCTCTCACATCGATGAACTCACTGGCAAAACATCCATCTTCTGCAGTGCTACTCCACTTCCTACTGCCATTATCATTATTACTCCACCGGTTTAAAAGGCAAAGGTTCAAGCCAGCAGATCACCACACCGGGAGCAGTAAGAACTGAGACTGTTATGCTTGCACTAGTTTTAACGTGTAGAGGATTAAGGCTGCACAAAAATTAGGAGATGATACAATTAAGACAACTACTTTGTGCACTTGTGTTAAACGGTCTGTACTTAACATTTCACATCCTACAGCTTTTGAGATGGGCATTCTCTAAAAAGGAGGTGGGAAGACCAAGGGAAGGACTGTTCTACCCTTAATGTCCTACTGCATTGGAGACTTAAAGAAACAGAAATACAAACGAAGCATGAGACTGCAAAAAAGCAAAACAAAACCACAGAACAAGGCCATCAAAAGCTACCCTTGCCACTGAGCTCCCGTATGAGAGTAGATCAGTCCTCTCCTCCACCTTTACAGCTTTTCTTTTTATGCTGGTTATTTTACAACTACCTATTCCAATAATATGCAATCCAATTTCTCTACATACTCATCACATCTGACAGCAATTAGGATGTGCTTTAAACACATTAATTGCTTTACACTTCAAAATGCAAATGGAGGCAGGACAGCATTTCTGTATTATTAATGCCAGGTGAAGGAAATTCATTACTAATGTAGTATGTAGATATGGCAATAGCCAGCAAAGGCAGACTCTGGAGTAAATTAATCAATCTGCTCTTTGGGAAGGGTTTTGCTAATAAAGTTTAAATAAAACTGAAGCTGTTCAGAAATCAGTAAGTACAAAGCTAAATACTAGGCAGCACCGAATTAAATCAATACAGTACAACTTAATGAGCTACAAAATGAAGTATTATGTAAACACATGCATTCACATAGTTAAAATATATAGCCACAATAACTGCTTAAACTGACCCACGAACACTGCAATTCTCATCTCAAACATAAAAAAGACCAACCTGAACAGCAAACCATGGGATGAGGCTGTAAATAGTCTAAGAAGTGCAATTGCATCCTTACAGAAGCTAACCATGTCTATGCAATTTCCAAGAAAAAAAAAAAATACAATTTAAATATCTGAATACTGAATAAGAGAGGGTAGAAGTAAAGAAACACAAATATTTACCTTATTGCAGTAAACCATCCAAAGCTCATACAGCCTCTCTCGGGATGCCATTCCTCCCCTTCCTCTTCCCGTCGATCCCAGCTACTTTTCGCTTCAAGATCCTACCATGCTCAGTTCCCAGGTGCTCTCTCCACAGTTTTGCCTTATTAGTTATATCATAACCCGAGCCAAGTAACAGGGTCTCAGTCTCTCCTTTTCGAGTAAACAACGAAGTGCAACACAAGCAACTGCAGACAAGTGTCAAGCATGTCCGTTCTTCGCCAGCGCCGCTTCGGTTTTAATCTCTGAAAGTGAAAACATACCCTTCAGGCCCTCAGTGCAGGGAGGAAAAAATCCGCACCTGAAGCCCCCAGACAAGCTGGGGAATGGGGCGGCGGCAGGTCGCACCGCTTTGCTCTCGGTCACTACTCCCGGTGACGGAGAGGTCTGGCGCTTTCTCGCTTTGCAGAGGGGGAAGCCGCAGGAGCCGCGGGTACCGCCGCTCCCGGCCCGGCACTGACAGCCGCTGCCACCGCCCTTGTGCCCCGGCCCCCGGGCTCCGCGGCCGCTCCGGACCCCGGCGGGCCCCGCAGGCCGGCGGCTGCCGGACAGAGC
>VYXF01007245.1:1035760-1048842 GCA_013397295.1 Polioptila caerulea
TTTTTTTTTTTTTTTTTTTTTTTTGAGGGGGGTTTGTTTTTTTTTTTTATTTTTTTTTTTTTTTGCATTGAAGCCTACCCAGTGCTGGCAGTCAGGAGAGTTTTCACCTTCAGGAAGTATTGATGGCCTGTGTGGTTGGGACATTCATAGGTCATCCAGCAACTGGTTCCCACTTTATCAGCAGTTGAGGAGGGCATGCAGGTCTGATGGGTCTGTGGTGGTGTCGCAGGAGCAGCCCTCAAGGAAAGACATCTGCAGTAAAAAAAAAGTACTCCCAATCACACTGGAAAGTATTTGAAAGCTGACTGGGTTTTGCCTGGGTTGTACAAAGCAATCCAAAGACTGCAAGGGTCCATAGGGACACTTGTACTGAGCACTAAGACTAGCAAAGCCCTTCTATCCATTTTTTATAGGATGTGCAGACCATTACTGCTGTCTTCCTTTCTCTAGTACTAGAGAATGGTGGATGTCCCTTTGGGACTCTGAAAGTGGGGAGCAACTGTTAGCATTATTTCATGTAGGTCTCTTCATGTCAGCAGGCTTTTGACAAGTTTTTGTGAGCATTTGGAGACAGTGATTTGCTACTTGATAGCTCTGTGGATGACTTCTGTTTATCATACATTCATTCAACTTTGTGCCCATTGCCTGCTCCCAGTCCTGGGTTCCTAGAAGTCTTCTGTAATGTAGAAGAGAGACAAAGGAAGGAATAATTCCACTATATCTGAATCATGCTGAAGCTTTCACATCTCTTAATGATAATGGGAAAAACAAGACTGTTCTGTCCAACCCAAGTTAGCCCACTGCACACTTTAGGTCTGCTGGACTACCATATCTTAGCAGCAATAAAATCAAGTTAGAAGTATTAAATTCAGAGGTATTGTTTGGTGATATTCCTTACATTTGTTTGATCTAGATCATTTCAACCTTATTTTCCTAAAATCTTAAAAATCTAAGATGATATATAGGTCTCTTTCAGCAGTTGAAAAACTAAAAGGGAAATTAGCCAGACAGAGAACACAACCAAAGTATTTTTTATGTGTAACTGTTTTAGTATTTGGAAAAATGTAAAGTACACTATAGGCTTTCTTTAGTAAATTTATCAGAGATAGATAATAAAACAACTGCTTGAGGTTTCCCCTCTGCATCTTTTGTTTGTAGCCCAACTAAAGATGTTTGCAGATGTACTTGCCTACAAGAAGCTATACACATGCTAGGCCGTTTGCTCCATTTGCTCAGTTGTCCTTATCTTTGCTATTTTTGCTTGGGTGTAAATGTGATGCCTTTTCTCTCCTTCCACACTCATCTTTGAACTAAACTTCACAAATTTTATTCATGTGCAGTGCATTTTTATTTTTCTTGCTCATACTGCATGAAGGAATTTGGGTCTTTTTGTTCACTGGCTTCTTTTTCAATCAAAATGCTACTTGTTTGGGGCTTTCTTGGACATGTCTTTCACTATGAGTCTTGTATGGGGATTTCATGAAACTGGAAAACTTCAGGGACAAATCTTTAGCTATCCTGTTTTTACACAGCTCTAGTTGTGATTCCTGATTCCATTGGCTGCTGTAAATGCTATCCCTATTGCCAGCCTCTCTCTTGGGGTGCTTCCTCAGCCAGGAAACTGAACTCTTTAACACTGAATGCAGACTGAGGGAAGAGTGTGTTTTGAGTCTAGCATTTGTTTCTCAACACCTGTATACTCTCTTTGTAACAAAAATCTTCCTCATGGTTAATGTTAAGCAAATTGAATTCAATTACAGGAACGGCTTCTATGTGCACGCCTGTGCTTGTACTTCTCAAAGATCTTTGTCAGGCTCAGAAGTGTTAACACTTTTTTTTGTTCTGTCTGTGATCATGCTTGCTTTGTGGAGCAGGTTTGTCTTTTGAATGCTGCATGGTCCTTCACAGATGAATACACTGGGCACTGGGCTTGGTAATGAAGTCTGGAACTTGAGAGACTTTCACCTTGAGTAGGGCAGGTGTATGTAAATTCCTTATTGGAACAAATTAGAGCGGCCATCACAGGTTAGATGGGCCAAGTAACTTCCAGGAGTTGGGAAGAGTAGATATGAAGCAAATATATATGACATTTCATTCAAATTTCAGGACCTCAAGCTTTTTTAGCCTGAGAGGTTTTCTGAGCAGGAGGTTTCTTCTCTCTTTTTAAAAACTCTCAGTAGATTTGTCTTCCAAGTACTTATCCAGCTTCTCCTTGGATCCTGATCCTAGGACCCTCTGCCACAGATGAACTGAGCACTGTATGTAGGGCTGTGGGTTGATCTTAAACTCTGGAGCCAGAATATCTTGTGAGACAAACGTTATCTCTGGTCTGAGGAGTGTGGTTATTTCCATCTGTTGCAGCCAGTATGCTGTTTTGACAGCTGCTTTTACATGGAGATTGCTTTTGTACCTCAGAAACACTCCAGCATAGGAGCAATCTGAAAATAGCAGATCTGTTTTTGTAGAGAAATACAGCCTGCATACCAGCAGCTGTAGTGCTTGCTACCTGCCTTAAAGCAAGCTGCAGGAGCCTAGATGACTTGTTAGTGAAAACTTGGATGCTCTTTGAATTTCCAGTGGTCCTCTACGTTAGCACCATTGTTCTTAACGTCTCTGTGAGATTCTCTGAACATTTGCAAATAAAAGCTAGTGCAGCCTCTCAGTGGTCCTTAAAAAGTAGGAATTGCCACCATCCCTGACTCAGGTGGAAAACTCTGGAGAAGTTTAGCCACCCCTAAGCTCTAAGAGGCAGCAGAATCTAGAATCCAGACACCCTACCTATCACCCTGATCTCTGAATAGTTATTTCTGTTGGTTCTTGCCTTTTGCCAGAGGAATGCCAGCAGGTAATCTACACATTGCTACAGAGCCAAGGTTCTCAATTGCACTAATTGAACCAGGTATTTTGTTGCAGTAAGTAGGGATATGTTAATTGCTGTTTTGGGAATCTTCTTCCTTTATTTTATTCCTGTTGAAAAATGAAATATTTTGTCTGCTGTTCTAAGCAGACAAGCAGATACTGTACCTTAACTGTTGTGTTATTTTGGAAATCTGGGTTAGCTAAGCAAGCTAACACACATATTCCTTACACTGTGGAGTTCCCATAAATGCACAATATGAGGTGTTTGTGAACAAGAGGAAACATGCTTCTTCACACCTCTGCCCTGAGAGCCAAGTTGTTCATGCTCCATTTCCCTCTGGCTGAAGCGTGGTGTTTTTATGTACACCAAACATGTGCAGTAGCTGAACAGCCCACTTCATCCAGTGAAGAAAAGGCAGGAGGGCAGACACAGTGTCCCATATAGAAAAGAAAGGACAAGAAGGGCAAAGAATAGTTCTACTTTCCTCCCTGTTGTCAGGGAAAGGCTGGTGAGGATCACTGACAGGCTGTTACTGATGGGTCATGTGAGTGTGAAATAATGGCTAAAGGAGGTCTCTGACATTAGCAAGGAGAGATGTGAGTTTTAAGCAGTCTACCTCACTGCTGTAAAAGTTGCTTGGTTTTATTCAAGGACTCCATTATCAGAATGTTTCCTAGGCAAAACAAAATCAAAGCCTACCATTTCAAGCCAAGATTAAGTGATTTAAAATTAAACATATACTAGATAAGGTTGCAGTGTCCTAGTTGTTCTGTGTTCTCTGTACTGCTTTCTCTTTCCAAAAGTCTCCAGAATTTTGCTGAAAAACAGTAGTGTACCTGGTAAGTATAGAGTTAGGATCTATTCCTAGATTGAAAACTTGTGAAAATAGAGAACTTAGACGAGAGAACCAGACCTTTCCCTTCACTTATCAGAGTCTGGTTAAGTGTACACTTACCAGCAATGTGCAGTTGGACCTTTAACACTTATTTAACTTATCATGAATCACTGGCTGATTGTGAATATGCTTTAAACCTATTCCTCCTCTCCCCTGAAAATGTGGAAGAAATCAGATTTCCCTCTGGACCGCACAACTTTAATTTGTTTGTAGTGCTGAAGAAGGATTTGTTTGAACCAGGATTTTGGAATGCCTTCACTGTTTATGTAGTATGAGAGCAGTAACTCAGTGTGAGTTGCCAGCTGTCAGAGAAGGGAGACCAGGACCCCGCTTTTGATCATCCAACGGTCTAGTTTATTGAGCAGAGCTCTCTGCTTAAATACACCTCGTAATCAGCTCATACGTGTTACAAGAGCAAGGCTCATGATTGGCTATTCTACTTGATTACTTAGTAGCTACAGCTGAGTGCTTGCACCTTGTTATCTTATCCGAAAGGACCTTCAGCTGTTTCCTTTTAGCCATTCCTGAGCAATATTCTCCACAATATTCTCCACAGCCAGCCTCTGCAAAGAGACAATTTTTGGCATTTACTGCACCACAGTTAAGAATTCTTCTCTATTCCCTAGGTTTCAATAAATACAGTGTGCCCCAAATTTAGGCATTGCACACAAGATCCAAGATCCACCTCAGGCATTGAGGGAGCAGATCTCAGGGAGATGGACATAGCCTAGGACAAATATCTATAAGACCCAACATTTAACCTTGAGGCTTTTCTTGTTTATAGAACTGAATATTGGAAACAGAATTCTGCAATGGCAAATAGCAAAAATACAGAAAAGACAGGTTTAACTGATTTTGACATTACTAAACAAGACAGACGTAGAGGAAAAGGAGCATTACCAGCTTCCATGTGTATTTCTGAGAAATTGTGTTCTGTTCTGGAGACAGGATTGCAAAAAGATTCAGTCTTTTGAAACTAATAGAAAAGGTTTCATTCTTACCCACAGGGAAGAGCCCAGGTGTGCCAACAAATGGCTATGATCACACCTGTAATAGCAAGTAAATGGAAGATGCTTTGTGATTTGAAGAAATGTGATTTATAATGACTCTGTGTCAAGACAATCGGAGCAAATATATGCATGTGATTTGGGGATGATGTCTACCACTTACTCATGACCAGGCCTGAATAATGTGGCCTTTTCAGAATAATGCTACTAAAAGACATTTGCCATGTCACTCCATATGCTCCCATGGTGTGCAGGCAATTGCCACGTGGGAAACTGCTGAGCTTTGTGAGTGTGGGGGTGTGGAGTATTCCTGCTGCTATGGCTTTTGCTGAAAGCATGTCTAAATAATGAGAGAAGTACCTGGCTAAGTATTAACCCTTTGCCTAACTTTAACCAACACAGCTTTTATGCTAGGAAAACTGTACCCATTGCAAATCTGATTTAACATGTTCAAGTATCATTGTATAATAACACAGTATGGTCATAAGCAAGTTGCATACATCAACCCACAGCAGAAGTTTCTATCAGCTAGCCCTGCCAGCCCTTCCCTGGGTGATGTAAAGATATTCTTAACTTAGGAACAGTCACTCCACTTTCTTTTAGTATCTTCAGGGTATGAAAAGGCCCTGGAAATAGCTTTAAAATTAAACAGAATATTTCCTTCATTATTAGTGAAACTTTGCATTGCCTTACTGAACTTTGCCTGTTTCTAAAGTTGCTTGGAGAGACTGTGTAACTGTAATCTTAAAGGATAAACTATACCCACTTTCTTAAACTGTGATAGGCTGCTAAGCAGAACTCACTTACATGGCAAGACCTGATGGAATTTCAGAACCACTTCTGGAAGCCAGGATCATTCTTCCTTTTAAAAAGGTAATAGTGTTCTGAGTAACTGGGCTCTCATAAATACTCTAGCAGCCTTTTTTTTTTTTGCCTTAAAGGAATTGCATTGTTTCACAGAGGGCTGCAGGTGGTCACTGGAACATTCGCAGCAGTGGCCCAGAAGCTCTTATCTTTATAAAAAAATTATTTGCAATATAAACACTTGCAAAGACTCATAGTCCACCCCAGTGTCTGTGTCAGAGCAGGGCACCAGCATACTGGGGTTTCCACTTCTCTTTCCCACTTCTGAAAACTTGCTGAGATGAAAACTGAGAGCTGTGAGCAGACATTGTGTTTGCTTTTACATACCAGAGTTATAAAACTGTATAAGTTTTATAAACTGTGTAAGTTTTTTTCATCTGCAAAAAGTAACACAAAAGAGACCATTCTAAGCTGTGGGGATTTCTCATGTTTTGTCTTTATTGTAGTTATGATGTTTATTGCATTTCCCATGGGGGATTCTATTTTTTCTGTGTTGTAGGCTGCATTTGCTGATACTGTGTGCAAGTTGAGTTATCATGTAACTGTGGGGCAGACTACACTTTGAGCTCCTGTTAACTGCTTCATGTGGTCCATCTGACCCAATGTGAGATAGGTACAAGCACATCTATGAGTATATTACAAATGGTTCTTTATAGAACCTCTTTTGCCTGAAAACTCTCAGCAGACCTGAGCAGCTTCTGGTGTATGTCTGTTCATGTCCTTCCCCACCCTGTGCTGATTACCACTTGCCCAAGTTTGTCCCATGGCAAACTTTCCTTTTGTGACAGCAGATAAACTTTACTTCAATTTCAATACTTTGTCACACACTTTATCCTGGAGACAGGAAAAGTCTCCATCTCATGTGGTGTTGTTAGCCTTTGCCTACTAATTCTTTCTATTGTGTACAGATTTTAACACAGACGTGTGAAGAGGAAGTAGTTATTAAAAGTTTCAGTCTCTTCCTGGTGTGTGATTAATTGCAGCATCCCAGAAGACTATAAAGATTGAAATCAAATGGTTCTTACTAGATGTGTATCTAGTTCAGTGTATCTGAATTACTAACATCGTAAATCAGTGTGGGTCACTTGGTTCAGTTTTTTCCCTTTGAAAGTCTGATTTAAAAATTCAGAGGGAGAAAACAGCATTAAACTCAAGTTGCTCTCTATCTGGAACTCAGAATGATTGTTGTTTAATGCTGAAGCAGAGTGCTTTAACACTAAAGCAGATAGAAGGCTAGAGAAAACTGTATTGCTCCATTTTGAACCTTTTCTGGTTTGCTTTTTCCTGTTTGGTGCAGGGCTGTAACAAACCTTGAATTGTTCTGTTCCAATTATTGTTTTCTTGCACCTAAATCTTAGACTCTGAAAAACAAACTGCTTCATGGAATATGAAAAGCTGGTTATAAAAGTGACTTATATCACCAGAAGATGAGGCTTCAGATCAAAACCAGCTACTGTACTCCAAAACTAGATTTATAATCTTACCTATTTGGGGGAACTCATTCAAGCATGTGAAGACCTTGTCAACATGATCCATTAGTAACTTGGCACACAGATGAACACCTTCATAGATCTAATTTACTTAGAAGAGCTCTATTTTCAACTGTATAGCCTCCACCTCCAATGGAACAAAGGAGTGTTTGTGGCTGTAAGGAGGGAGGGCAGGGCACAGTTTGGGAGTCTTAGTGGAGTGCAGCTTTGCTTAGGTTTCAGGCCAAAGAAAAGGGCTTTCAGTGCTGTAGCAAGAAAGGAAAGAGAAAGACAAGAGTGTCTTCTGGGGAAATGGATGGGGGAAATGTGAAACCTCCACCTTCTCAGCCTTCCATCACAAACCACTTCACAGATGTTTTTTTAAATTGTATCCATATTAGATGACGGAGGCTAATGTTCACTAATCATTTCCAAACTGGTTAGATACCCTTCTGTCCTCTTCAGTGTATTCAGCTCTTTTTGTCCCAGACTGTGTTACCTCAGACCACCTGCCTTCATCCTGTTGGATTTCCTTGTCAAGATGTTTGCTTGCCTGTTGTATTTGACTTGCTGTATTGCTGCTGTTACTGTAAGTATGCTGCTCAGGACTTGATACTTGTCTGCTGGCACGTCCCCATGAAGGGCCATGAAATCTAGCCCTGGATGCCTTTGGCAACCACACCACACATGTGCTTCACTTACATGGAAGATGTGTTTAGCACTGGCAGTGGAAGTACCTGGCAGATCTCCTTCATAACAGCCTGCCTGGGCTACTTTCTGTTTTGAGGACCTCTAAGCACTCTTTCAACCATGACTCCCCTTGTGAAGCCAGCATTTTTAATAGTGTTTTAGAGAGATGGAGTAAAACTGATTTTCCCATGGCTTTGGTAATTGCTGTTGCTGTCAGCTGCCTCTTGAAGCTATATAGTCCTGTGGGCTTACATTACTTTCCAACCTGATAAAATTGATGCTTTTCAGAACCAATTGGTTGTATTTTTGTCCAACAGATAAACCAGTCTGGGTGAGGAGAAGATATATTTTGCTTTTTCATGATGGATGCTAGATGTTTCCACATGACATTTGTCTAGGAAAAAACTCTTCACCATAATGAGTGAGAATTTTCAGACTAGCTAGAGAATCAGTAGTGACTTGTCTTAAAATTACTATAGCAGAAATGAGGGAGAAAATTGTGCTTGCTTGCACAGGCAGTGCTCTAGTAACTCTGGCTGTGCTATAAAGAGTCTGACTCCCAAACTTGTGTGGAACAATTTAAGAAGTTAGAATCCCTGGTCCAGCAGATGATGTGTCTGTGCCTCAGCTGCTGTGTTGTCCAGTCAGGCATGTTAGCTGAAACCTCGTTATTTCAATGTCATAAACTGGGCTCTGAATTACAACAGAACGTTGCCACCATGAGTTCTACTGCTGGAGTTGGTCTCTGAGGTACAATTTTCCTCTTAAATTACCAAAGGAAAAGTGGATAATGCCCTGTTCGATTCCCCACTTGCCCCTTTTCCACGATTTCAGGTGCTTAGGAAGAACAGAGCCAGAATGGCCTCTTACCTTTCCCACTATGGGTGTATTGCAGTGCAATGGTAGACACTAAATGTATCTATATGGTGCATGTATGATCAGAGGTTTCTTCTGGGTCCTCTAGAACAATTAATGACTCTGCATTGCATCTGAGCTCTGAACTCTGTCCATTGCTTTCTGTATAGCTGAAGAAAGAGTTTGAAATTGTTCTGACTAATTGATTTGGTCACTGAAAGACCTTTTTTATTTTTTTTTTTCTCATTCTGAGGACAATATAACTCAGGAAAGAAGGAATTTCCTGTCAAGGTAGCAGAAGGCTATGATTCACCAATCCTGTGATGCACACACAAGCACCTTTCAGCTCTCTAGTTCTGGCTGTCTGAACACGTGAGCAGCAAGCCATATGATGTGCTGGGCTTGGTTTTCGTGTACAATCAGATGCCAGGCAGCCAAAAGGGGAGGGAGTAGCAAATGGGCAGATACTTGCACTCTGAAAATAAAACAATGTGTTTATGCTTATTAGCATAAGTAAGTAATAACATAAGTAAGTAATAACATAAGTAAGTATAACATAGTATAATAAGATTTCTATTGCTTACTCCTCTTAACTTCACCAGTCTTCTCTATAAAACCACAAAATATTAGCCAAAGAAAAGTGAAGACCATGGCAGTAGTCTAACAGCAAAGATGGCACTGGAATAACAAGGCTAATCACCTATTTGTTAGTCTTACTGTTTATTTTATTACAGGTCAGTGAACAAAAAACAGTCATGAGATGTTAATCTCTCTAGCTGTTTAATCTTAACCACCCCCTCATCATTGTTCTCTCACAGGCTCAGCAGCAATATCCCCTCCTCCCCTCTTGTAATGACCTCATTTCAAAGTACAATTTCTCTCTGATTTGCCTTTTTAAGGGTCAGACTGATGCTGTTTGAGTTGGGATGAAATTTGCTCAGGTTCTGTCATTGGCTGTTGCCTATGGTTCTACTGAATTTTTTTCGGTGGAGACTCACCAGTTAATTTGTAATTTGTGAATGTATTGAGCTGTGATTAGTGACAGCCCATCTAGGGAATGGGGAGCGCTAAGCAGCACAGCAGGGACATAAGAGGTAAACCATTAGAGACTTACAAATGAGGATTGGAAGATAGTCTTCAGTGCTACTTGGCACTGCAGGGAGATGCTTTTTCTTTAGCTGAGTCCTTTACCAAAATAAGAAAGCAGGATGGTTAAAAGGGAGAGGCACAGCCCACGTCATCCTGCCCAATGCTGGATCATGTATGGGAGATGCAAAGCACTGTGGAAAAGGGAGAGTGTGTGTTCCCTGCCTCTGAAGCGCTGCATCCACTCATTGTCTCTGTAAAAGTAGCACACTGCATTGAGGAGCAGTAGGGATGCACTGGGACAATGTCAGCTCCCAACATGCTGGCAGGGGGAAGCAAGAGAGAAGTGGCTAATGGAAGAGGAATGGATGTCTTAGATGCAAGATAAGGGTGGAAAGGAAGGAATGGCTGTGAAGATTTAAAAACAAACAAAACCCCAACTAAAAAACACAAGATGCAAATGTGTCACCAAAGCTAAGGTAGAAGACATCAGTTAGCTCACCTACAACTAAGTGAGGTACATGAAGTCTAGGTCTTTGTTATGTCTTTGTTTCATTTGCTTTCCTCACTTTTGAGTTTTTTCCAGGCTTCCTTGGAGAGATTCCTTGTTTTGCATCTGTAGCTCCCTGCAGGATGCAAATGTTAATAAGTGCAAGCACAGCAGGCAGTGCTGAATCCATCAGGAGAGATGGGGACTGCAGGGCAGATCAGCTTCCCTCCTGCTGTGTGACATGTGATGCACGTTGAACTCGGGGCTGTGGGGGAGCCCCCTTACTCCAGTTCGGCAAACCCAGCGCTGCTGCTGGAATGTTTTCCCAGCTCTGTTGCTTAGTGGGGCAGTGGTAAACAAAAGGCTTTAGCAAATCACGGACAAATAGAAAGGCAGAAGCTACTTCATGAACATGCTAGGCTAATCTGACATTACTGGGTTCTTCATGGAGTCGGGTTTTTTGTTAATTTCTTTAAAATTAGGCTTTCTTTTCTTTTAACCTAAACGTGATGGTAGTAAACCGGGGTTTTTTCAGGGATATTCGGCAGAAGAACGCTTTCCATGTGTATACTACTGAAGTTGCCATTCCAGCTCACGAGTGACACCTCCTGCCAAAGTCATGCAATGCAGTTTAGAATTGGCACTCCTTAGTGTTACCGTGAAACATCTCATGCTAAAGAGCGCTGAGAAGGGTAGGGAAGAGTGGGACAGCAAAAACTATTTCGCTGGCTTGTGTGAATTCTCCAGACCTACTTTGTCACCCTGTTGCTTTCCTCTGGTCAGTGTGTCCAGTTACTTGTGGCCTTGCTTTTGATGTGCTGTTGGTGTCTGGTGCTTGATGCCTTGGGGGAGAGAGAGAGCCTTGTATCATTTTAGGCTTACAGAGTGCCACCAGGTGGGTTTACACACCTACTGCATCGGCCCACTTGCAACACGTGGTTGGAGGGAAGAGGTTCTGGCTTCGAATTCTTTAATGCTCCTGGAGTTACTCTCATTTTTGCTGCACTTGGAAAAGAAACAGGCAAGCTGTAGGTGGCTCTCACTGGCCAGTAGCAGAACTGACCTTTGCTGTGTTTGTGCTCTTCCCTGGTAAAAATAAGTAACATTCACTGGATGCCTGGGGAAGAGATGGGGGAACTGTGCCAGCAGGCATCAAACTTTGTCAGTGTATTTCTCTGTTCTCCAATTCAGGACCTTCTTCAGCAAAAAGTGTTGCCTGGGCAGCTCATAGCTCTTGCTTGTTTTTAACTTCTACAAATTTGTCCAATCACTTTCAGAATAAGTGGAATTGAAATTTTGAGTAATGACATCTGCAATATCTCCTGGCAAAGATTTCCACTGTTTCAACAGAGCTGTGTGGGAAAGGGTCTCTGGTTTTAAGAAGCCAACTGTTAATTTAATTTACTGACCGGTATGTTTAATAAACTTAGTAGAAAAAATTAAAGCCCCCAAACTGTGGAATTTGTCACACATGGAACACAGAATATGTGTTAGAGGATACTTTCATCTGTTCCCCACACCCACAGCGCTAGCATTTAATGGCAGCCTGTTTCCCTAGAGCAAGAAATAAAGCTACAGGTAGGTCTCTGTGCCTGCAGAATTGTTACCCACTGCACGTCTGATTTTCAGGATAGGTATGGAGGGTGTTTTGTCAATCTGCTACTTAATTAGGGTTTTAAAAATAATTTTCATTATATAGTGCTCATATGCTAATATATTAAATACCTCATAAAATAGGAGTAGAGTTTAGGACTCTTGCAAAGGGCTACCTTTGTCTGTGGCAGAAGGTATGATGTTCAGGTGCTAGAAAGATAAATTACTCATCAGTAGAACTTCTTTGCTGAGGTTTACAGCTTGAAATGTTTCAAATGTTTCAATAATCTCAGCTCCAGAGGGACGTTAACAAAGTTTGGGAGAAGGATGTACTTGTGATAGTGGAAACAAAGAATGCAGAATTTACAAGCCACAAGGACATTTGGCAGAGCTCCCAAGATAAGAAACTAACAAAACCAACTCAGTAACTGTGCTGAAGTCAGCCCCAAGCAGGTAGAAAGTAATTCTGGCAAGGGGAAATCGCGACCACCAGCTCATGAAATTCACCAACTCAAAAGAAGCGAGGCTGAGCACATAGACTATAATAGCAGATGGAATACTAATTAATTAGAGAACTATGTAACTGGTAGCCAATGAATATTAATGTCTTTGTTTACTAAAATGTATGAATAGCGATAGTCATCGTGCCAGCTAAGTGGATTTGACACCCAGCACTCCTTTCTGTGCAGAATAATACAAAAATCAAATACCTCACCTCTCTGTGGGGATCGGCCTCTTGCACACCAGGTAAAAGAAGCAACTATGGGAAAACAGACATTTTTTCAGCAGTTTTATTTCCTTAGTACCTGCACTGTACATTGATTTTCAATCTCTTGAGGCTGCTTTTCCTTAAGATATGTAACATCATCACACCAGCACACATAATGTCAGCTTCTTGAAGGCAAATTCAAGGGTGTCTGGAAAACAATGAATTAACTTGAAGTGTGAAGTACGTAGGAAGAAAAGTAATTCCTTTTAATGGTCACATTTAATCTTTCTCACAGCTGAAAACTACAAACTCTAATTTTTGGGTGACGTATGTCCTTCAGCAGAACCCTCGGCCTTTCCTGAGGCATTCCAGGCGCGGTTTAGCGCTGTGGGGCCGGGGGCGTGGCGGCAGCAGCCGCTCAGCGTCGGGCGCTCCCAGGCGGCCCCGTGAGGGCGGGGAGCTCCGGCGGCCCCGTGAGGGCATCGCGGCCGCGGTGGCCCCGTGAGGGCGGGGGCGGGGGCGCAGGGAGGGGCCGCTCCCCCGCGGGGCGGGGCGAGGGCCGGG